>SJYX01012241.1:25291-82336 GCA_006410675.1 Oreotragus oreotragus | reverse complement strand
CTTGAGAGTCCCTTGGACTGCAAGGAGATCAAACCAGTCCGTTCTGAAGATCAGCCCTGTGATTTCTTTGGAAGGAATGATGCTAAAGCTGAAACTCCAGTACTTTGGCCACCTCATGTGAAGAGTTGACTCACTGGAAAAGACTCTGATGGTGGGATGGATTGGGGGCAGGAGGAGAAGGGGACGACTGAGGATGAGATGGCTGGATGGCATCACTGACTCAATGGACGTGAGTCTGGGTGAACTCCAGGAGTTGGTGATGGACAAGGAGGCCTGGCGTGCTGCGATTCATGGGGTCGCAAAGAGTCAGACACAACTGAGCGACTGAACTGAACTGAATTGAACTGTACTGAACCTGTTAAACAATGACCAAGTCAGATATGGATTTATTCATGTAACAAATATTTACCAATGGACTAAGCGCTGGTGACACAGAAGTGAATAAAAGAGACTCCAAGAGTCCTTGCCCTCATGAGCTTCTCTGCTAGTTGGGGAGGCCACAGTGTAAACAAGATGCATAAGTACATCACTAGGTTCCACAGGACAAAAATAAAGTAGGAATGAAGGCTCTAACACACAGAAGGGTGAGGCATGCTGAAATCTGAGATGGAGTAGCTAATGAGGAGCCTCACTGAGAAACTGTAATGTTTTCAGTAGCATCATTTCCTTGGCATATTTCTTGCAGTGGCCTTGAGACATTCTGACACCAGGAGAGTAGCAGAGTGGCTGGACTCTGGTTAATATCATCAAGGACATCCATCTAGGGTCTGGCCTTCTTCTTTCAGAACCCTTGGGAGCTGAAGTGATGGCAACTGCAGGGTGGCTGAGAAACCAGAGGAGAGAAACCAGGAGAAATAATGAGAGAATTTGCCTGAAGCCAGAGCTGTGTCAGGCATGTCTTTTCATCTTAACTGAGCTGAATTGCTCCCCTTCATGCCCCTGCCTCTGTCTCTCTCTGCTTTGTTATTCCTTGGCTTCACTCCAACTGCATTTGAGATACCCTCCAAAACAAATAACTAAGACTCCTAAATGTTTAGGAAATGGACAAGGTAAGAATTTTTATTGAAAAGCCAGTTTGTGCACTTGCAGCTGCCACTTATTGGCAAATACTATATATATATTTTTTTTGAACAGTGAAAACAAGTAATATTTTAAAGTAGCTGCACATTTTTCTTGTTGTTGTTTTTCAGTTGCTAAGTTGTGTCTGACTCTTTGTGACCTCATGAACTGCAGCACGCCAGGCTTCCCTGTCCTTCACCATCTTCTGGAGTTTGCTCAAACTCTTATCCACTGAGTTGGTTGATAAGATAGATTCACTGACTCAATGGATGGTTAGATAGCATCATCTAACCATCTAGCCGTCTCAGCCTCTGTTGCCCCCTTTTCTCCTGCTCTCAATCTTTCCCAGCATCAGGATCTTTTCCAATGAACTGGCTCTTCACATCAGGTGGCCAAAGTATTGGAGTTTCAACTTCAGCATCAGTCCTTCCAATGAATATTCAGGGTTAATTTTCTGAATATTTAATTTAAGATTGACTGGTTTGATTTCCTTGCTGTCCAAGGAACTCCCAAGAGTCTTCTCAAGCATCACAGTTGGAAATCATCAATTCTTCAGTGCTCAACCTTCTTTATGGTCCAACTCACATCCGTATATGACTACTGGAAAAACCATAGCTTTGACTAGATGGATCTTTGTCAGCAAAGTGATGTTTCTGCTTTTTAATACACTGTCTATGTTTGTCATAGCTTTCCTTCCAAGGAGCAAACATCTTTTAATTTTGTGGCTTTAGTCACCATCTGCAATGATTTTGGAGCCCAAGAAAAGAAAATCTGTCACTGTTTCCACTTTTTTCCCATCTATTTGCCATGAAGTGACGGAACCGGATGCCATGATCTTTGTTTTTTGAATGTTGAGTTTTAAGCCAGCTTTTTCACTCTCCTCTTTCACCCATAAAATTCATATTTTATGTATAGGAAATAAAGGTCCATGTAAAGGGCCCTTAGCATCAAGAGCATCTTGTTGTTTTGGGTAATTTACAAATTCCAGATACGATGGGAATGGACATGTTCATTCCTTCCCATGTGCACTTGAATACGTGGTTTATGCTGGGCTCACGACTTGTCTGGCCTCTGGGTGCTCCCAAAGCAAGCATGTCAATTCCTTGTGAAATATTTATACCTGTTATATGCTCCATGAGGATTAATGATGTCATGCTGGGACAGAATGAAGATGGTTTAATAGTAAATATAAAATACATACTTTTTGGATAATATAAAGATATTTTTACCCAAAAGTCTCTAAAGGCTCTTCAACTTTGAACGATGGTCAAGTTTCTATTTTGTCATGTAAGGGCAACAAGGCTTGCAGTGTCCAAACTGGCTAATAATTCTGAGCTCATGTTTATTTGTTTTTGGATTTATTTTTGTATGAACATTCGAATGTCATTATGTCTGATGTTCAGTATGAACAAGTCCAGTAAAATGTAGCCAAACGATGACTCCAGAGGCTGCCTGGCATGGTTCCCCACTTCATGTCCATCTTGATCTCTACCTGTCACTCCCCAAGGCCATGGCTCTGCCTCTTTGAAGCAGCTTCTGCTCAATCACTTCCTGGAAGGGAACAGTGCCAGGAGTTCAGGAAGGAGCCAATTATGGTGGAATGGCTGGATGGATTGAAATCCTAAAGAGTTATATAAATCTGAAGGTTGAATTATAGTCACTTATATTATAGTATGTGAGATGGGGTTCCCTAGTGGCTCAGATGGTAAAGAGTCTGCCTGCAGTGCAGGAGACCTGGGTTCAATCCCTGGGTTGGGAAGATCTCCTGTAGAAGAGAACGGCAACCCACTCCAGTATTCTTGCCTGGAGAATCCCATGGACAGAGGAGCCTGGCAGGCTATAGTCCATGGTGTTGCAAAGAGTCGGACACAACTGAGAGGCTAACACTTTCAGCATGTGAGATAAAGGGAGGAATTAAATAGAAGGGGCACTAACTTGATCGGAAGAGGTGTGTGTCTCTCTTGTCTGGAAAATAAGCCACCAGCACCTGCATCCCATCCCAATCATGCACCCTATCTTGTAGTTGCTCAGTTGCTCAGTCGTGTCCGACTCTTTCTGACCCCATAGACTGTAGAACGCCAGGCTCCCTTGTCCTCCACTGTCTCCCGGAGGTTGCTCAAATTCATGTCCATTGAGGTGGTGATGCTATTGAACCATCTCATTCTCTGCCGCCCCCTAATTTATAGCTGGTTTAATAACTGGTTTAATTGGAGTTGGTATAGCACTCTTGCTGTGGGAGGAGACAGGGAAAAGGACTCAGGAAGTAGTCTGAGCTGTATTTATACTCTCAGCTGAAGTAAAGAGCAGGTCTACAGTTACTGGGAATCAGATTGGAAACCTGGTCACTGAGCCACTTGTGATCCCTCCTTGTTGGCTAGTGTAGACAGCCAATTGGAGCCCCTGGACGATGCCTCTCTCCATCTATTGTGGATGGATTCCTGCCATCATTTCACTGAAGAACAAAAAGACACCCCGATTCAGATCAAATGCAGAGTGATGCGGGCTCTGGCACCAGTCAACAGTCAGAATTACTCAAGGTCCGGTACACAGAGTGACCTACTTAGAACTTTTCTCCTGCTTTTGGAACTCCTTGCCCTTTCTGATTCCTACCGGCACAGGAAATGCAAAGGCTCGGGGCCAGATGCTTCAGAAATTGCCACGAAGGGCTCCAAACCATGCCAACTTCCTGTGTCAGTTGACAAACCTCTTTCTCATTAGTTTCACCCATGTTGGGGAGCTGCCCTGGGCTCTGGGGATCAGAAGATTTCTTGGCTCCCTAAACCTCTCTCCTCTCCCCTTTAGGGACATGAGTCCTCTGTTTTCCATCATGTCATCTCTCGAGGGGGTGACTGACAAAGTGAGACTCCCTCCTGCCCAACCCAACCCAGGTGGCTTCCGAGAACACGTTTGGTTTCACATAGACTCTGCCCTCCCATACGGAAATCACTGAATGGGAACAGGTTTGTCTGGTGTAGCTTCTAACAGCCAGGTCACTGCTGGAGACATGAAGGTGGAGGATGACAATTCTCCCTATTCAGGTTTCATTGGGACAGGAGAAGAGAGGCTCAGAACAGGAGGCCTGGGAGCATGCCATCTCCATCTGTCCTGGGGAGACACGAAAAATGCCTTGTCCACTGTTCCTTTTTCCACGTTAGCCTTCTTTAATATATGCATTTATATATTGTATATAAATTTATATTTAAATTAGGTATAATTTATATGGGGGCTTCCCAGGTAGTTCAGTGGGTAAAGAATATGCTTGCAGTACAGGAGATGCAGGTTTGATTCCTGGGTTGGGAAGATCCCCTGGAGGAGGGCATGGCGACTCACTCCAGTATTCTCACCTGGAGAATCCAATGGACAAAGAAGCCTGGTGGGCTACAGTCCATAGGGTTGCAAAGAGTCGGACACAATTGAAGTGACTTAGCATGCATGCATAAGTTATATATAAATTTATTATTTAACTATATAGCTATATTATGTATAAATTTATGTCTATATAAGTAAACGTGTTAGAAACCCCATGGTACCTGGAAATGATTGGCCTGACCTTAGTGCCTTTGGCTATGAGAAGTCTGCTTGTGTATGACCACACAGGGCGCTTCCTGCCTCATTGTGATCCCAGAATGACATGATGCTCAGCTGTCCTGCTGACAAGCCTTCCCATAGAATGGCTTTGGAATGCGATTGAAACGCCCTCAGTGGAGCTCTTCCTTCCAGTGCAGTCAGCTGGGTCTGGGCTTTGGTGAAAAATGATGATCCCTCCATTTTGTGAATGAAGCAAGTGATGTCTCCAATGTGCTGAGTCTTGAGGCAGAAAGTGAAGAAGGATCAAAAATGGTGAGCCTCAAAAACATTTTCTAATTTCCCTTTCTAACCATAATGAGTCCTCCTGCTGGAGATAAATAATAAAGTTATGGACTCATTGCCCTTTGATCAATTATAAAAGTAGAATTTCCTCAAATGAGAAAAATGTTAATTTTTCTCCAGAAGAAGGACCAACTGACATTTGTTGAGATGTTCCCAAGGTAGAGACAAGAGCAGTGGAATGTTCTATGGTTGAATCTTATGACTATTTACTTGGATTCTAGGTATAATCTGATAGCCCACATTTGACTTTGGTTCAACGCAGGGCAACCAAGCCAACAATGAGAGAGACTCCACTCAGAATGACCATGACTTTTGAAAACGGGGAGATTTTCTTACTTATGTGATACTTCCTTGGAAGCCAGCTAACCTTCTTCAGAGATGAATGTAGATTGTGTCTGTAATTTCTAAGCCTGGCTGTTCATTCATACCACCTGGAGTGGCTGGGGAAACTGAGTCTTACAGCCTATAGAGCTACTGATTCAGATTTTAAGATGATGTCTATAAAGGAATTGTTTCCAAGTGATCTCAAACCTATTACAGGTCTATATTCCAGCATTAAGGAATAGACCCTGGAACATGCTTTAGACTCTAGGATTCTAGGGGGCACTGAATGTATGTGTGTAAGTGTGTGTGTGTAATGTTAGTATGTGTATATATCTATATATAGATGTGTATATGATAAGTGCTTCGTAAACCAAAGAGTGTAATATCAGGTGCTGTTAATTATCATCGAACACCTCTATGTTTCACCACGAGTCTATGTGAGGCTAAGCTTATAGCCAATATGGAAAAATCAAGATAAATTCTAAAAAATAAGGCCTCTTGTGCTTGGCAAAGCTGGTATTTCACTGGAGTGTCAGTTGCCGCGGACACAGGCACAGGAAATCACAAGCAGAGCTGGCTGGGTTCAGTGGGTTTAGGGGTGAGTGCAAGACACAGACTCAGAACTGGGGCAAAGACAGAGAGCACGAGTCAGGAAAAGAAGCCAGACAGAAGCCAGGTAGGTGCACACGTGTCAAGTGGCAGAGTACACAGGGCGACCCGGACCTGACAGACCCACAGGAGGTGCACAGAAGCTTGAGGCGCAAGACCAGACAACAGGAGAGCCGCTCAGAAAATCGAAATGGGGCTCCCCTCCCTAAACGCAGTTGGCTGGGACCAGGAAGGGTCTGACGGATGTCCAGGTCACGAGAAGATGCTCAGAGTCAGGCTGTTTCTGAAACAGGTGGACCCTGCTGTTCAAGTGGGAGTCTGAGGTCTCTCAGGTCTGAGGGTGTAAAGCACACATCCTGAAAGGTTTGCAAAGAATCTGAGTTTCTCAGCCAAATGGGCCATTGCCTGGGGTTGTGCCCTCTGGTTAAAACAAAATAGTCCCAGTCACTAACTGCGCAGAGCTTGCCGTCTACTGGAACACAACTCTAAGATCTTTTTGCCAAACTTAAGTCTGATTATTTAACTGCTCCTGAAGCAGGATGTAAATTGCATCACCCCAAGTTTAGGTGATACCTACACCTGGGGAAGAATTATTAAACTTTGTTCAGCCTCTAATGAAAAGATAATGAATACCCTTCTCAAAATACAGTTCAAAGAAGCTAAGAAATAGCAAGAAACACTCTTGATGAATTTATTCAAAGCCTGAGACTGTTTGAGATAATGAAGATTGGGGATATTATTATATTTTATTCATGACATGATTGGTCAGGCAAATATGAGAAAATTATTACATTGTAAAACACCTGGCATACGCAATAGGAAGTCTTTTGAACTTTATTAAAGTTTATATTACTTTTAAAACAACAAATTTAAGTAGAAAATGGAGCTTTTATATTGGCAACCCTAACATACTATTGAAAAAAATCACAGAAATATTGGCTTTGATAAAATTTAATGCAATGAGCTTAACTGGTCATTTGTTGATATATCTGAACATGTTGAAAACTGTTCATTAATAGTATAGAAATAATCAGTTTTATTAAAGGATGGTCTTTGTACTTAAGATTTTTCAAAGTGATTTGTAATGATACAGAGAGAGGTTCAAATTTTTATGGGCTGATGACTTAATGAATCACATGAAATTGAAGATCTTTGAATATTTTTAGCCTAAAAAAATGACATTTTCCTATGAAGGTGAAGGTATGTTAGTCACTCAGTTGTGTTTGGCTCTTTGCAATCCCCTGACAGGCTCCTCTGTCCATGGGATTCTCCAGGAAAGCGAATCTCCAGTATTCTGGAGTGGGTAGCCATTCCATTTTCCAGGGCATCTTTCCGATTCAGGGATCAAACTGGGGTCTCCTGCCTTGCAGGCAGATTCTTTACCATCTGAGTCACCTTTATGGATCAACCTAATTACTAATGTGGAGGGCCAATTGGTTGTTCATAGAAAAGGGGTAGTGTAAATTTCACATGAAACATCCCTTTGGCCAATAAAGAAGCTTCATTTATGGAATAGCTGTTAAATATATGATGAGTATATCAGATGTTGCTAATATTTTGACAATAGTTTTTAATAAACTGAATGAGGTCAGTCTAGCAATGCAGAGCCACAATGTGCTAACAACTTCACAATTAAAAAGTAAAACTAACATGTGATTTTTGGATTCCATATGTGAAAGAAAAGAAAAGTGCATGTCTGATAGGAAGAGCCACCAACAATGTGTTTTTTGTTGTTAATTGTTGTTGTTTAGTTGCCAAGTTATGTCTGACTCTTTCTGCAACCCCATGGACTGTAGTCTGCTAGGCTCCTCTGTCCTTGGGATTCTCCAGGCAAGAATACTGAAGTGAGTTGCCATTCCGTCCCCTGCATTGGCAGGTGGATTCTTTACCACTGAGCTGCCTGGGAAATCCCTGTTGTTAATTAGATCACTGGAAAACCTCATTGTGTTCTAGGACACATTCAAATAATTTTTTTCTGCCACAAATGAACATATAAAATAGATGAGGAGTCCACCCACTGACAGTGTGTAAATTAAACATGAATTGTAGCAGAATACTTGCAGCTGAAAGTAACAGGAAGCCCAGTGAAATGTACCTAAAATTATAAGGCCATTTCTCTCACAAAACTCAAAGTCTGTATGTCTCAACACTGTCAACAAGGACCAGATGCCTGGTCCAGGTCCCTGGATTGTGAGCCCATGATTGCCATGGCCCCCTAGTCTGAGAATCACGAGCACTGCAACAAGGTCTTGCTAAAGTCTTTTGACAGATGCCCTTCAGCAGACATCCCCTCTGGTCTCATTGTTTGGAAGGACTTCAGTGTTAAGAGGTTGAGAACAACTTTATTCATTGAGATCAGTCAACTTCACCCTTGGATGCTGAGGAAGACTCCCGCCTTTCTGAAGGACTCAACCACTTTTGCAGGAGGGTGGGCAAAATAGAAGTTCTGTTATTGAGAAAAAACTCCTAGGATGCATATTGGAAGGGAGCCAAGAGTAGAGACCTCAAAGTCAACAATGTTGATTTCAGACTCCTTACCTGAGAAAAGACTTTTACCTGAGTCCCTTGGACCTCAAGGAGATCCAACCAATCCCTCCTAAAGGAGATCAGTCGTGGGTGTTCTTTGGAAGGAATGATGCTGAAGCCGAAACTCCAGTACTTTGGCCACCTCATGCGAAGAGTTGACTCTGGAAAAGATTCTGATGCTGGGAGGGATTGGGGGCAGGAGTAGGAGAGGACAACAGAGGTAAAGAATCTGCCTGCAGTGCAGGAGACACAGGAGACATGGGTTCACTCTCTGGGTTGAGGAGATCTCCTGGAAAAAGAAATGGCAACCTGCTTCAATATTCTTGCCTGGAGAATCTCATGGACAGAGGACCCTGGCAGGCTACAGTCCAAAATATAGCAGAGTCAGCCATGACTGAGCAGCTAAGCACATCCACCACACACACACAAGCATCATAAAAAAAGTCCAGTGCAGTCGCTCAGTCGTGTCCGACTCTCTGCGACCCCATGAATCGCAGCACACCAGGCCTCCCTGTCCATCACCAACTCCCGGAGTTCACCCAGACTCACGTCCATCGAGTCGGTGATGCCATCCAGCCATCTCATCCTCTGTCATCCCCTTCTCCTCCTGCCCCCAATCCCTCCCAGCATCAGAGTCTTTTCCAATGAGTCAGCTCTTCATATGAGGTGGCCAAAGTACTGGAGTTTCAGCTTTAGCATCATTTCTTCCAAAGAAATCCCAGGGCTGATCTCCTTTAGAATGGACTGGTTGGATCTCCTTGCACTCCAAGGGACTCTCAAGAGTCTTCTCCAACACCACAGTTCAAAAGCATCAATTCTTCAGCGCTCAGCTTTCTTCACAGTCCAACTCTCACATCCATACGTGACCACTGGAAAAACCATAGCCTTGACTAGATGGACCTTTGTTGGCAAAGTAATGTCTCTGCTTTTGAATATGATATCTAGGTTGGTCATAACTTTCCTTCCAAGGAGTTAGTGTCTTTTAATTTCGTGGCTGCAGTCACCATCTGCAGTGATTTTGGAACCCCCCCAAAATAAAGTCTGACACTGTTTCCACTGTTTCCCCATCTATTTCCCAGGAAGTGATCGGACTGGATGCCATGATCTTTGTTTTCTGAATGTTGAGTTTTGAGCCAACTTTTTCACTCTCCACTTTCACTTTCATCAAGAGGCTTTTTAGTTCCTCTTCACTTTCTGCCATAAGCGTGGTGTCATCTGCATATCTGAAGTTATTGATATTTCTCCCGGCAATCTTGATTCCAGCTTGTGCTTCATCCAACCTGGCATCTCACAAGATATACTCTGTGTATAAGTTAAATAAACAGGGTGACAATATATAGCCTTGACATACTCCTTTTCCTATTTGGAACCAGTCTGTTGTTCCATGTCCAGTTCTAACTGTTGCTTCCTGACCCACATATAGGTTTCTCAAGAGGCAGGTCAGGTGGTCTGGTATTCCCATCTCTTTCAGAGTCACAAGTGGATTAAAATATGCCCTACCTTGGGTTTTCCATAATCCTTCACCTCTGGATTGAGATCTGATTTCAGCTGGAGTTCAGGTCACAATGTATTTATTCTATATAGAGCAAATATGTCCCCCACATTCACTCATAACTATAAGCTGAATTGTGATGACATGAATCTACATTTTCTATTAATTTATTTTATAAAATAAAATATTATTAATATTATATGATATCTTATTACATCATATCAATACCATTAAATATATACTATTTTAATACACAATACATACTATTTTATATAAAATAGAAAATATCTTTAAATATCATACTTTAATATAGTGAAATTCACTCAGTCATGTCCAACTCCTTGCAACCCAGGGGACTGTACAATCTATGGAATTCTCCAGACCAGAATACTGGAGTGGGTAGCCCTTCTCCAGGAGGCCTTTCCAACCCAGGGATCAAACTCAGGTCTCTCACACTGCAGGTGGATTCTTTACCAGCTGAGCCACAAGGGAAGCCCAAGAATACTGGAGTGGGTAACCTATCCCTTCTCCAGTGGATCTTCCTGACCCAGGAGTCAAACCGGGGTCTCCTGAATAGCAGGTGGATTCTTTACCAACTGAGCTACCAGGGAAACCCATCATTATATGTCAGTATTAAATTATTAATAAAATATTTATTTAGTACAGAGAATGTTGCTTTATTTTAGGAGGCAGAATACAGTTGCTTTTAAATAAAGGAGATCTCCAGAATTTCAGCATTTGAGTGGCAAATGGAAAGAATATTAGCCAAACGATACTGAACATATGTTAGATTTAAGACTTAATTTTAGCCTAGAACTATAAACTCCATGCAAGTAACAAACCATCTGAAATTAAAGGGAGCAATATTATGATGGGGATTCATATCAGTAGAGGGAATGGACTGGTGTGGACAGACACAAGGGCAGAGCCATGCATGAAAACACTGGGATGTTGACATAAGAAAATAACATGGCCAGGCTTCTCCATCCTCCTCTTGCAGAGTTAATAGTTAATGAGCCTGGTCTTGCTACACCTTTATATTATCTGTGGTTACTTAGTAAATGGTACATAGTTCATTCTGTATATGGTTCAGTTCTTCTAAACTATTTTTGGGGTTTTCTTGGTAAAATTGGAAGTTTGAAAAAACAACAAAATAAAACAACTCCTTCAGGGTTGCTGAAATGGGTAGGTCCAAACATATTCTGTGGATCAGCTACCTGACATTAGGGAGGAAGTGTAGAGGGCCTGCTCGTATGTGTTTCTGCCTTGGGGTTATGTGCATAAATGTATAAACTGACCAAATAATGCAGAGGGTCCCCAGAGGGAGAAAGGTCTCTTTGAAGAATATTTTAAAGACACTGCTTGTGTATCCATCAATTTTTTTTTTAAGTTAAGAAAACTATCCTGTCTAATTTTTTTTTCCTTGAGACCCTACATTTTAACTCATTGTTCTAGTTTTCTTGCCGGGTAATTATAAAGGTTTTTGTAAGGTTGTTTATGGCTGTCTGGCATCCTTCTTATCTCTCTCTCTTTTCTCCTCTTGACCTTCCCCAGTCCTACACGTTCTGATATCTTTTCTGTCTCCCACAGAGATGGACCAAGTGTACATTCATGTCTTCCCTTTAAATCTCTGACCCATGACTCCACTCCAGATTGTAGAAAGCGCAGGCTGCCTTCTCATCCACAAAATGTTTCTTCTCCTGGTCAATGTTGTTATTTCCACCTAAATAAAATGAGAATGAATTTTACCATGTTGAGTAAAAGAGATGTGTAACTTCTTTGAGTTAGAAGGAACTTTAGAGACAAATGGAAAAATAATATCTTTTTCCAAAGAAACAAAAGGTGGGTTTTTTTTTTTTAACTTGAAGACTTAATACAAACTAGCAAAGGAAAGATAAACAACCCAAGGAACAAATAGGCTAAGGGTTTGCAAAGCAATTCTCAAAAAATTACAGATACCTAAAAAACGTATATTTCATGCTTTGAATCTTATTATCAGTCAATGGAATACTGATGAGAGAGTGGTGCCACTTTTATGTATCAGCATGTCAAAGCCTGAAAAGGATTATGGCCCCTGGTGTTGGCATCAGTGTAAGGAAGTGGGGGTGTTGTATGCTACAGCTACAAGCTAACAGGTCTGTTATATGTGCAGACTTTCTCTAGGGCATTTGGTGGTGCCTAATAAATAGCTCAGTTGGTAAAGAATCCTCCTGCAATGCAGGAGACCCAGTTTGATGACTGGGTCGGAAAGATCCACTGGAGAAGAGATAGGCTACCCACTCCAGTATTCTGGCCTGGAGAATTCCATGGACTGTATAGTCCATGACTGAGCGACTTTCATTTCACTTCACTTCAATAAAGCCTTAGAGCTTCCCAGGTGGCTCAATGGTAAAGAATCTGCCTGCAAGTGCAGGAGACTCAGTTGACATGGGTTTGATCCCTGGGCCAGGAAGATCCCCTGCAGAAGGAAATGGCAATCCACTGTAGGATTCTTGCCTGGAAAACCCCTTGAACAGAGAGCCATCCTGGCTCCAGGACATCACAAAGAGTTGGCCACTGAGCATACACATACACACACACATATCAAAGCCTTAAATGTGCTTATAGTCTTTGAAGTAAGAACACTCCCAACATTTTATCCTAAGGAAATAATTAGAGAATCAGGAAGAATTTTTATGTGCCAGAACATCCCATACAGTGTTTGTAACCTAAAAAAAAAAAAAGAAGAAAGAAAGAAAGAAAAGAAAGAAGGATAAAGAAAAAGCAATCCCCAACTACACAGTGTGTTAAACTATTGAATAAGTAATATTAAATAAATTGTGTATCCATGGGATACAAGCAAATGCCAAGCAAAAAGCATTCAGTCTCACCTTCATCCCACTTTCAGAGGTACCTGCTACCATTGATATCTTAGTTCTTGGGGCCTTTTTGGTGCAAAGATAGTTATTTTTGTCTTTCCTCTGAAGGAGCTCAGGGTTCAGGATTCTTTGATCCTCTAAATCGGTTATCATTCATTCTTTTACTTTTTGGCTTGCAAAATCCAGTTGCTATCATCTTTTCTTCCATTATTTTTCCCCTGAGGGCCTTTAAGAAAATTCCCTTCTGTTATTTTAGTGGTGTTTTGGGAAGAAACAGAGTTAAATGTGTATTTGTCAATCCATCATATTTAACTAAACATTCTCAGCCCAAGATTTTTTTGAAAAGTTTGTTGACTGAGGCTGCTTGCAAGTTTTCTTTAAAAAAAACTTTAAAATAAACTTAAAAAATGTTTATTATATATTGAAGTATAGCCTATTAACAATGGTGATAGTTTTAGGTGAACAGCAAAGGGACTCAGCCATATGTATACATGTATCCATTCTCCCCCTAACTCCCATCCCATCCAAGCTGCCATATGACATGGAGCAGAGTTCCCTGTGCTACACAGCAGGTCCTTGTTGACTATCTGTTTTAAACACAGCAGTGTGTATGTGTTCATCCCAAACTGCCTAACTATCCCCTCCCCCCAGCATAAGTTCCTTCCCTAAGTCTGTGAGTCACTTTCTGTTCTGTAAGTTCATTTGTGTCATTTCTTTTTAGATTCCACATATAAGGGATGTTATACAATATTTCTCCTTCTCTGTCACTTGCAAGTTTTCAGTGAGAGGGATTTCTGTGTGTCCATTTATGTGTTTAGTTGGAGCAGATGTTCTAGAGCTTCCAGTGTGCCAAGCTCATGGTGCAGCAGAGTGGGAAAGAGGAAAGACGCCCTCCTTTTTCTGAGTGATAAGTTTTAAAACAATTTAGTGAGGCATCTCTTTTGTTCACAGCTCTTTGTGTTTACAAAGGATTCTTAGATGCATCACTGTTTGCTGGGGTCTGAGAGGAAGTCCAGGTGATAGAGACACAGGCTCTGTTTGATTCTATCTGGCTCCCGCTTCACTTAGGATTCTCCAGGTCTGGTTTTCCTGGTTTCCCAGACTCTGAATCCCCAGAGTGAAGGCAATTTAGGCTGAAGCTGGGATTCCCACTACATTTATTTTCTTAGCAGGAGACTTTCAGATCACTTAACCAACTTCTTCGTTTTACAGGAAAGCAATATGAGGCCCAGGAAAGTTTAAATGACTTAATTAAGGTCACAGGCTAAGTAAGTGGGAGGATCTCATGACCGGAGCTGTAACCAAGGAAGTCTAACATAAATTTGATCTTCCTTGAGAAAATATTATGGAAACAAAGAAAGTTATCTCACTGTATAAGATAGGAAAGGCAGGAGGAAGTCTGCCTAACTGATCCTGATCCTATAAAGGTAAGGCCATGAAATGTGACCTTCACATCTCACCTACTTAACTTCTCTCCAGCACTGAAATTTTAGGACAAAAATAACTCACATTTACCAAAGCCTAAACCTTTCGGCTCACAATAATACTAGAGGAATGGGAGCTGACTAGTCCAGGGTGTTTGGGAATCCTCAAGTCCCGTCTTTGTTGAACTTTCCTCATCTCTGCATCCTTTTTCATCATCCAGTGTTATTCTTTTATTGTTGCGCTTTCCTCTCCATTTCTCCTCTTCCAGTGAAGGCTCTGGTTTTCACTTTTGATTCATCTCTGCTTACTCGCACCCCATACGGTCTGGTGCGTGCTGTGTGCTAAGCTGCTTCAGTTGTGTACGATTCCGTGCAATCCTATGGACTGTAGTCCATCAGGCTCCTCTGTCCATGGGCTTCTCCAGGCAAGAATACTGGTGTGGGTTGCTGTGCCCTCTTCCAGGGGATCTTTCCAATCCAGGGATTGAACCTGTGTCTCCTGTGTCTCCTGCATTGGCAGACAGGTTCTTTACCACTAGCACCACCTGGTAGACTATATATATGTGTGTGTGTGTGTATATATATATATCTGAGTCACTTTTATACCTGAAGCTAACACAGTATTTTAAAACAACTATTCTTCAATTTAAAAGAGAAGGAATTCTTCCACGGCTGTTCTGCCAACAAGATAAAGAATATAGACAAATCTCTGGTGTGTCTTTGGAATCTCTGCAGTGACAGACAACATGTGACATGCATAAGGTCCTTTAGGAACTGAAGTCCCTTTACTTATTCCCATTTTTATTGTCTGAAAATATTCTCATCTGAGCACTCTTAGGAACATTAAGGTAGATCCTTCAACAACTTTTGTAGAAACGTGGTTAACAGAAGTGAACTCAGTTCAGCTCAATTTAGTCACTCAGTCATGTCTGGCTCTTTGTGACTCCATGGACTGCAGCACGCCAGGCTTCAGTGTCCATCACTAACTCCTGGAGCTTGCTCAAACTCATCTTCATCATGTTGGTGATGCCATCCAACCATTTCATCCTCTGCTGTCCCCTTTTCCTGTCTTCAATCTTTCCCAGCACCAGGATCTTTTCAAATGAGTCAGTTCTTCGCATCAGCTGGCTGAAGCACTGGAGCTTCAGCTTCAGCAATAGTCCTTCCAGTGAATAGTTAGGACTGATTTCCTTTAAGGTGAACTGGCTTGATCTCCTTACAGTCCAAGGGACTCTCGAGAGTCTTCTCCAGCACCACAGTTCAAAAGCATCAATTCTTTGGCACGCAGCTTTCTTTATAGTCCAATTCTCATATACATACACGACTTCCAGAAAAATCATAGCTTTGACTAGATGGATCTCTGTTGGCAAAGTAACGTCTCTGCTTTATAATATGCTGTCTAGGTTTGTCATAGCTTTTCTTCCGAGGAGCAAGTGTTTTTTTCATTTCATGGCTGCAATCAGCACCTGGAGTAATCCCTTTCTTCCCAGGGGTGGAACTGAGGCAGAGAAGTTATATTTCCTCACAGCTGTGAAATTTTAAAGTCTTGACTTTGGTGCAGAATTAATGCCCAAGGCAGTGGTTCTCAGAGTTCCGTGCTCCACCCAGTGGCATCAGCCTCATCTGGAAACCGAAAAATGTAGGTTTCTGGGCTCCCCTCCAGACCTACTGAGCCTGACTCTGCAGTGTCTGTTTGAAAGGGAACCCAAGGGATCCTGATGCGGCCACATTTGGAGGACCACTGTCCTCAGAGCCTGAGGTCAGCTCCTCCTCCAGAAAACACCTGAGACTTATTTTTAATTTTAAAAGGTGTATTTACTTACGCCTGTGCTGGGCTTTCTCTAGTTGCCACATGCAGGGGCATCTCTGGTTGTGGTGCGTGGGCTTACTGAAGTGGCTTTTCGGTGTGGAGTGCAGATTCTAGGCACACGGGCTCAGACTTGGGGAGCAGACTTAGCTGTCCCGCGGCATATGTCTTCCTGGACCATGGGTCAGACCCATGTCCACAGCATTGGCAGGCAGATTCTTCACTGCTGGACCACCCGGCAAGTCCACACTGGAGATGTGAAACAGATTCTGTCTGAGAGAATGGTCTGGGCTGTCAGTTGAGTGTAGGTAAATCAGCTGAAGCCCTCTCCAGGCAGGTCCCTTGATATCTTGGATTCAGAGGTGAAGTCAGTAAGGTTCCAGACTTTCTGAAATCGATGAGAACCTTGTTTTCAACCAGAGCTTTGGGAGTTCAAGTGAGTGAATCAACATTTCCCCCAACATTTTCTAGGAAAAAAAGAAAAGACCAAACATCTATCAAGTTGAAGATAGACTGAATCTGGTTATACTCTTCAGTTCGTCCTCAGTTACTAGTGCTGATGGTGGGTGAGTAAATGCTTACAGCTCTACATAGTGGTTGGGCCCTGAACAAGATGCCTGCAGGAGCACAGAGGCGGCCCCATGGCTTCAGCAGTACCCGTGACCCACGAGTGCTCGGACATTTAGAGAACTCAGCTCCAGGGCTCCTGTCTTTGCTCAGCTCAGCATCATTCCCAGGGAGCAAGCTGTTACCCTGGTGAGTCCAGGTTTTGTGTCATGGAGGCAGGATGAAGGGAAACTTCAACAGACAGACTCCAATTCCGTTTCCCTAGTTGTGAACCTTGGACCACTTAAACCCTCGGGGGTGTTTGTCAACATGCAGATCCCCAGGCACTGCCTTAGACTTGCTGAGTCAGACTCTCCAGACTCTTCGTTTAGCAGGTACCCAGGGCTTCCCTGTTGTCTTAGGTGGTAAAGAAGCTGCCTGCAATGCAGGAGACCCGGCTGTGACCCCTGGGTGGGGAAGATCCCCTGGAGAAGGGAGCAGCAACCCACTCCATTATCCTTGCCTGGAAAGTCCTATGCAGAGGGGTCTGGTGGGCTAGAGTCCACGGGGTCACAAAGAGCCAGACAGAGCTGAGGGACCAACACTTCCTGTTTCTCTTAGACGCAGGTCCTGCTGGCAGCCGCTGGCCTGTGCCATCTGACTTTCCTTCTCTTTTAGATTTTGATGAGAATACACAGTCTACTTCCACTAGCTGGAATTTGGGCCTCTAAAGAGGATGCTGTACTGTGCTTAGCTGCTCAGTCATGTCTGAATCTTTGCAACCCCATGGACTGTAGCCTGCCAGGCTTCTCTGTCCATGGGAATTTTCCAGGCAAGGATACTGGAGTGGCTTGCCATGCCCTCCTCCAGAGAATCTTTCTAACCCAGGGATCAAACCTCGATCTCCCATATTTCAGGTGGATTCTCTACCGTCTGAGCTACCTGGGAAACCCAAGAATACTGGAATGGGTAGCCTATCCCTTCTCTAGGGATCTTCCTGACCCAGGGATTGAACTGGGGCCTCCTGCATTGCAGGTGGATTCTTTACCAGCTAAGCTACCAGGGAAGCCCTCTAGAGAGGATATAAAGTTGAAAATGAGATAAGCCTGGCTTCAAGTCCCAGATCCAGCAGTGATCCCAGGTAAGACTTCTGGCAAGTGGATGCACTTGTTTGAACTTCAGTTTTCTCATCTGTAAAATGTGATGATTATAATATCCACATGGCAGAAACATCAGGAACAAAATGAAAAACTGTTAGCAAAGTTATTTATACCTGTTATAAATATATGCATATATGTAATACAGATGTGTTATTTAATAACATTTTCTAAAGAATTCATCTGCTTTCTAGCCTTAGAAGATGCTTTAAAAGAATCTATTTCCAAAACACTGTTCTTCAGATGGTGATGGGGATGGAAAGAAGGAAGGAAGGGAAGAAGGAAGGAGCAAAGGGTGGAGGGAGGAGAGGATCAAATAACAGGGAAAATCTGATCTTATGATTTCCACTCCTCTGTAGGGCAGGCATTTTTTTATCGTCTAGAATGTACAGATGAGGTTGCTAAGAACCAAGGAGAAAGAGAAACACATTCCTCAGCTTTGAAACCTCGGGCTCCCTCTAGTTCCTCAAGGGGTAATCCCGGCTTTGATTAAATCCTGCTACCATATAGCCCCGCGGTGTTTCGACATCACTGGAGATGTGGATCTGTTCATGTCCCCGTTTGCCTCTGAAGTCTCAGCAGACATGACCCCAGAGTTGAAAGGCTGTCAAGTGTCAGGTTCCTTGAACCAGCCTTTCCTGAGGGTTTTTTCTTTTTCTCTTTCTTTTTTTTTTTGCTGAAGATATGACTCAGTCCTTCACCACCTCTGGCCAAATAAACCATGTTCCAGTTACCATGCTACCAGTATATTGTCTGAAAAAATGAGATCTAGAGAACTTGTCTGCCCTTTGTGGCGACAGAAATCCTGGTGCAACTTTTAATGATCTTAGTCATGCTATAGGGGGTTGTGGTGACTTAAACTTTGTTTTGAATGTCAAACTTGATTCCAGGCTTAGATATGGCACCAGGACAAGCTCATTAAAACTTAACTCTACATGTGTTGTAAGAACTGGGGTTGGTATCGTTCTGGGGCCAGTGAGCTGAGAATCCAGTCACAAGCCCAGGTCTTTGATGATGTCACAAACACTAAATAAGAAGAACAGCCCTGGGAAAGATTGCAATCTTTGTTTGGAATGTTGTAAGTCCATTTAGGGCAAAATCCACTGACCACTTCCCGTGCACTCTGCAAAGACATCATTCATAGGCTGTGGGGAGTTTAGAAATTGAAAACGGACACACTCAATGCAAACCAGGATTCCAGATTCTTTTTGACTTGTCGGAGAGGCAATGGAAAATAAACAATCCCTGGATAATCTAATATGGTAACAAAATTAGCTGTATCTTTTCGTTTTATGCACTGTCAAAGAACAGAAGACAAGTTTCTTTTCTCTCCATGGAAAAGTCAAATAATTTTAAAATTCCCAAAGATATCGGCTTCTTCATACGCAAAGACCTTCCACAGACTTGGCTGGTCTTTTCAGAATGCACATACAAAGGGATAATATTTCATGGGTAGGTGTGGCCATCATTATGTCAGGGTGTGTGCATAATCACCCCAAAGGTAACAATTTCCATGGAATAAATGGACTAA
Source organism: Oreotragus oreotragus (assembly GCA_006410675.1). NCBI lineage: Eukaryota > Metazoa > Chordata > Mammalia > Artiodactyla > Bovidae > Oreotragus > Oreotragus oreotragus. The sequence continues at coordinate 63,133 of SJYX01012241.1, read as the reverse complement.
TAGCAATGAAAGAAGACAAGAAGACGCCCTAGTAATATAATTTTTATTGGCTCTTTCCTTCACTCACTGTCTGGATGGACAAATAGCTGCCTTGTCTCACAACAGAGCTCTTGGAGAGTTCTTGGAAACTCCTGCTTGTCAGATTCAGCTCTGCAGTCTTATCTGTAATCTGAGGACACCCCCTCCCCAACCCAGCGAGTCTATCAGATAGAATCCAATTCAGGAAAACCGCTTCGGGGGGATTTCTTTCTGGCTTCTTTCTCAGAGCCACAGGCAGCTGGGAGAGCCCTGCTCCCACAGCCTATCCACCTTTGGGGAAGTCCCTGACAAATCATTTCTAAGCATGGAAGGAGTATCCCTGTGATTTAGGGCTCTTTTCAGAGTCTCTGAAACCTGCCTGGAGTTACAGAAAACCTAAGGGCGGTGAAGACGCAGCTGAGAATTATTGAGCGTGAGGTAGAGAATGGACCTTTGCCATGTTAACATCCATCATGAAAGTGAATGGGTGATTTATGTTTTCCAGAAATGGCTTTTTGGAAAGATCTGAACTTCAGCAGCCCTGGTCTCTCACTGACATTTGTCTCGCGTTATAAAATATCATCTCAGAGGAACACCATTTCATGACTTCACAGAGAATCATGTGTATTTAAAAGTTCTGTGGGTGTGTGTGCAAAAAGTTGAAATAATAGCCAAATCCTTGCTAGATTAAGGCGACTCTATTTGAAGCCAATTGCTTGAGATATATATCAGACCAGGGTTTGGTTAGACAAGGGAGCTTTGCTGGATTTCTTGTAGGGATTTGCCTTGAGTGTCTCCCATCACAGAGGCATTTACTGCTTGTGAAATCTTAACTGAAAAAAAGAAAAGAAAAGTGTTAATTGCTCAGTTGTGTCAAACTCTTTGCAACCCCATGGACAATAGCCCATAGCCAGAGCCTTCTGTCCATGGATTTCTCCAGGCAAGAATACTGGAGAGGGCTGCCATTCTCTTCTCCAAGGGATCTTCCCAATCTTGGGATTGAACCCAAGTCTCCAGAATCACAGGCAGATTCTTTACAATCTGGGCCATCAGGGAAGCCCAGAATCTTAATTAGTCCCCTCTCAATTCTATATTTTTTTCTTCACGACAGATCAGAGCCTGTATTTATTTTGTCCCTTTAATTGTTTCCCACTCTAGAATGCAAGCAGGTCCTCTGAAAACAGGAACTACAGTTTTGTTCACAGTTTTCTTCCGAGTACTGACCAGAATACCTCCTGAAACATTATATTAATAGGCGCTCAGGAAATATTTGTTGGGTTAGTGGTCAAAATGGAGCTGAGACTTTGGGGCAGCACTTATAAGAGTATCTTTATCATGGCATGGCTTGAGAAATGAAAATGAAAAGATATTAGATAAACTAACTTCTACATTGAAGACTAGATCAACTCAGCAATAAAGGGTAAAACCTAAGTATATCATATTGATTTAAATTTGATTGCTTGGAATATAGGGCCAGACTTGAGAGGAAAAATCCTCATATTATCTCTTGTGATGGAAGTACAGTGTTGTGGAAAAATCACAGGAATATCTGGAAGATGTTGACTGAACCCATGCCACATGGGCCAGTCAGAAAAGAGGGGGTGTATCATGACTGCCCTTCCAAATAAGAGATGGGGTTTCCATTGCTCTAATTAAAAGACACATGCATCCCAATGCTCATAGCAGCCTTATTTACAGTCGCCAAGACATGGAAACATCCTAAGTGCCCATCAACAGGTGAATGGATAAAGAAGATGTGGGACATATATACATAATGGAATGCTACTCAGCCATGTAAGAGAATGAGATTCTGTCATTTATTTTTTAACAACAAGAAAAGACCTGGAGGTTATTGTGTTTAGTGAAATAAGTCATACACAGAATGACAAATACTTCATGTTATGACTCGTATGTGAAATTTTAAAAAATAGTATGATTGAACTTATTTACAAAACAGAAACAAACTCACGGACATAGAAAACAAGCTTAGGGTTACCAAAGGGGAAAGGAGTGGCAGAAGACAAATTAGGACTATGGGATTAACAGATGCACACTACCATATGTAAAGATAAGATGAGCAACAAGGATTTGTTGTATAGAGCAGAGAACTAGGTACAATATCTTATAATAACCTATAATGGAAAAGAATCTGAAAAGAAGATAGATCTGTACATACATATGTATAATCAAATCACTTTGCTGTACACCTGAAACTAACACAATATTGTTAGCCAATTGTACTTCAATTTAAAAAAAAGAGAGAGGTGGAGTTTCTGTCAATAATAGTTTCGGAGCACAAGGTCACCATGCCTTACCTTCTAAGGCAAGGGTCCTCAATGTCTGGAATCTAATGCCTGATGATCTGAGGTGGAGCTGAGGTAATAATAACAGACACAAAGTGTACGATAATCATGCTCCTAGAGCATCCCAGTCCCCTGTCCATGAAAAAACTGTCTTCCACGGAACAGGTCCCTGGTGCCAGAGGTGTTGGTGACTGGCTCTCTAGGGTCTCGCTCCTAGAATACACACAATCCAAGGGCAGCCAAGCACCGCCCCAGATGGCCTGAGGGCAAACAATTCTTAATCAAGCCCATAATGTGTGTCAGGCTTTCTGTTCTCATGTCATAGTTAACCTTCACCATTCTGCACAGAGGTTTTCTCAAGGGAAGCACTGAAGATCAGTTCCATTTGCTCAAGGTCTCGGGGATTAAGTGAAGGTTCTCTGATTCCCGAACTTTGACTTGAGATCTGAACAAAGGCATCAAGAATGACCTTCTTTCCTGGGTGAGTGAGGGGATGGTGGGGTCCACATGATCACCAAGGAAAAGCGTTCTCTCTTCATAGTTAGGCTCCAATGTTGCTTTTGGTTTGGATTTGAATCTTTAAAGTTCTTCAAGGATCCAGGTGGCCTGAGTTTTCATCCTAGAGCTACTTATTCCTGGAGCCACTGCCCAAAATAAGTTTGAAACTGAGCCTTCAGAAAGCATTTGCAGAACTGGTTTCTCTTTATTTTCCAATCTGTAAAATGGACACAGTTGTACCCCACCGTGGTGCTCTTATGAGGCTGAAATTAAGCCAGTAGGAGCAAAAGTAGCAAAAGTACTTTCAAAAGAATTGGATCTAATGGAGAACTACTGTTTCTTCATCTAAATAATTTTCTAAGTCAAGTGAAGGTAAAAATATTTAAATTTCCATCCACTCTTCTCACAGGAGATCAAAGTTTGGCTTTTATAGTTTCAAATGGGAAAAAAAAGCCACTTTCTCATCTCGTGCTTTTTCAAGTTGCATTTTCTGACTGTCTCATGAATACAGGACAGCAATTTCTTCACATGAGAACTGTTTCTCCCCCCTCCCCCCTTTCTAGTGGTCTCTTATAGCTAATTGGGTTTAAAGGGGAAAATCAGGTGTTCAGAAACACTCACTGGTTCAGACTCATTAATGGTTCCTTCTTACTATATTTTATCCTGGCAGAAGAGTTATAAGCATGTCTTTTCCACCCCCACCCACTTTACTTTTAAAAACTTTTGACAAAGACCAAGCCACAAATACCCTCTGTAGATCATCAAAAGCCAGCACCAATTTGGCTAATGGTGCACACTTTGTTTTTAGATTCTCTTAATACTTTAAGCACTTAACTGGAGCCTGTGTTCATCGAGCCTTACCCTGTGGTTTGCAGGCAGAAGCCCAGCTGACGCTTAGTGCCCCTGTCTGAGAGTTGATAAGGCTGTCTGGAGTCTCTAAACTCTTTTCAGTGCTAAATGTTGAGCTGGAATCGGGTGCCTCCCGCTGAACAATGTATGTTGTTTTAAAATGATTACTTAATATGAAGAGGTTTCCAGCGCACTAATGCTCAGGGTATTTAAACAGGGTAATGGGGTATCTGTAAAGTGCCTTTTTAGTTGGCAACTTAATAATCTCCCTCTTGTTCAAATATTATTTACACCACAGCACATCTGATACCCTCTGAAAGTTAAACAAGCCATTCAGGAAAACGGGATTGAGTTGTGACAGGCTGAAGAGAAGCTCTGGGAGTGCCGGTTTTCACAGAGGATGAGATAAACTCTCGCATCTCTTTGTCCTGCTTGGGAGACAGTGAGGAATTTTAACTGCAGATGAAAAGAAAAGTGAGACACATCCAACTGCATCTATTAGACTAGACTCCAGAGATATGAAAAGCAATTTCTGCGAGGAGTTCATTTGCTTTTCTCTATCTAATGCTCTGGAAATGATCACCTATGCATCAATGGTCCATTGGATGTTCCCTGCAAAAAACTGGGATATAGGGAGAATCCTAGGGACACTTGTGCTCCTGAAGTCTGGGAGAGCATCAGGGAAGAGCTGTAGCCCCTGGAGGCCTGACCTTCCCAGGCCTGCAGTTGCCATCATGTGATACGGGTAGGTGGTCACTGTGTCCCCATCCTGCTACCATTGGGACACCTCATATATCTGAAGGTGGTGGCACCAACACCCGCTGTACACATTCTTTATTATTCTTCCCCTTCAACTTTATTTATTCTTTTTTGGGGGCTGCTTCCAAGTCTTTGTGGCCATGTGGGCTCCCTCTGTTTGTGTTGACCAGGGGCTACTCCCGAGCTGTGGTGCATGGGCTTCTCATTGTGGTGGTTTCTCCTGTCACAGAGCACTGCTCTTGGGTGCACGGACTTCAGTAATTATGGCACACAGGCTTTGCTGCTCTGAGGCATGTGGGATCTTCCGGGACCGGGGATGGAACCCATGTCCCCTCATTGGCAGGTGAATCCTTATCCACTGGACCACCAGGGAAGTCCAGGATTTATTCATTCTTGATCACTAAGAGACTCCTCCCCCCTCCCTCACTTTTTTTAACTCCTTGACTTTTAAAGGTCTCTAATTAGGGGAGAAAGAGGCTTGTAGTGATAAAAGCAGAATATCAGGCTCTAAGACATTAATATCGGAGAAGGCAATGGCAACCCACCCCAGTACTCTGGCTTGGCAAATCCCATGGACGGAGGAGCCTGGTAGGCTGCAGTCCATGGGGTCGCTGGGAGTCAGACACGACTGAGCGACTTCACTTTCACTTTTCACTTTCCTGCACTGGAGAAAGAAATGGCAACCCACTTCAGTGTTCTTGCCTGGAGGATCCCAGGGACAGGGGAGCCTGGTGGGCTGCTGTCTATGGGGTTGCACAGAGTTGGACACGACTGAAGCGACTTAGCAGCAGCAGCAGCAGCAAGACATTAATATCGTCCAGGAGATGCTTCAGTTCTGAACTTCAAATTCCCATCACATGTGCACAAATATACACGTTTGTTTGAGAAGAGAAACTGAGCATTTCATGATACTCATTCTCTGGCTGTGACTTCCCAGCATGTTAGACATGAGTGGAAAAAAAGTGAAAAATCTCTTCCATCTTCTGGGTGTTTGGGGAGGTCTGCATATTTGATGTTCTGAAGGCAAAGCCTCTGGTTGATGGATGGGTGTGAGGGTAGGAAGGAGAAAGAGCTGTGAACCAGAAGAAGGGCAGTTGGCCTTCGGCCAGGGGTTCCCAGGAGCTTGGCCCATGATCTTGAACAAACCTCAGGGCAGTATTTTTATATCTGTCACACGGGGCTGATTAGATTATACAAATGCCCTCTCTCCAGATGCTCAGCATCACTGAGAGAGCAACAGGGGATAACAGAGCACTTTCTTTGGAGAGTCAAGATGCCCAGCTATTTTTGTCACCCTTCTTGTTGAATAAGCCCCAGGACCCTGGGTGGGGAGGGGGAGCTGTGGCCATCCAGTCCAACAGTGGGAGTGGCAAGCTGTGAAGATGGGAAACTCCTAGGCATTCACAGAAGCCCTGGCTTCCCAGGACCCATGGTCCACAGTGAATATTGCTGTTGTTTAGTTGCTAAGTCATGTCTGACTCTTTTGCAGCCCCATGGATGGTAGCCTGCCAGGCTCCTCTGTCCATGGGATTTCCCAGGGAAGAATACCTGGAGTGGGTTGCCATTTCTTTCTCTAGGGCATCTTCCCGCCCCAGGGATCAAGCCCTCGTCTCCTGCATTGCAGGTGGATTCTTTACCACTGGCCCACCAGGGAAGACCTACTATTACCAGTGACAACTATATCAGGAGGATTTCCCTTTGGAACTGAAGAACTGTTAAGGTGTGGTAACTCATGTCCCAAATCGTGCCCCTTGGGCCAAAGCAAGCAAACTACCCCAGGTGGGCCCAGTGCTCCCAGTGTAAAGGGTGTATGTCTAGACACCTGGGCTGTCGACCGGAGCCCCTCCCTTTACCTTCATTATCAGACATGAAACTGCAAGTGACATCCCCCAGCTGCTCAGGGCTGGGGGCACACCCAAGGCTCTGAGGCACGGAGTGCTGGCTTGTGGCCAAGACCTTGGGATCCCAGCTTCCAGGCTTTTGCTCTTTCCAGTCCAACACGCAGCTTCATGGGAGCCACTGCCAGGAGGGCGTGAAGTCCCCATGGCCTGGCTTTCATCACTGGGAAGCTGGCGTCAACACTGGATGGGTAATGGGAAGGAAAGCAGTATCCTGTCGGGAAAGAGGACAGTTTTCTGCTCCCTGGCACCTGGGAGAGGCCTCCAGGGATGGCTGGGAGCCTCTGAAAGTCCTTCCCAGCTGCTGGCATGAGAATCTTCCCAGCCTGTGCGGATGCTGGGGGCTGGGAAGTCATGGTGAAAACCATCTCAACCATCCTGATGGCATCAGATCTGTTTCTAGTCTGTAAATCAGGTAGGCGCGGACCCTAGGCATTGTCTTCTCATGGTAGCAGTTGCTGTTACTGGATCTTAGGGGCCCAGGTGGCCTGGTATCTTCCCCCACAAAGATGCACCCTGACTACTGTTTGTTTCTGAGGCTGTCTGTTTCCTCCTGTGCCCACACCAGTGCCCACTGCAGGAGGGCAGCAGGCCTCCGTGGACCCCGTGTTGCTCTCCACGGGTGTTCCTGCCCATGGTGGCTCAGCTGTGGGGCCCCGGGTGATATTTCTTTAGTCCACTGCCTAGGCCCTGACTTCTCACCCAGGAACAGCTACTCAAATCTCAGCCCAGGCCACCCCAGGTATATCTAGACTAGCCCAGGGGTCGGGGGATGGTCTGGGGACCAAGATCCCCATGGCAGGGGCCGGGTTCCTGCTCAAGGCTGCACGGGATGGCAACATGGCCCTGATCAATTTGCTGAAGCACATTTCCATGGAGAACTTTCACATAGAGGCAATTTTTAGCAGGTGGTTACAAGAGAATAGTCTATGAATAAGGTTAGAAATTCCAGCCCATTGATTCTGCGCCCTGATGATTCTGCTTGGCCCTGGAAGTTGTTTTGCCCTCGTTTGGGCAAAACAGCTTTGCTCCTCAGACAGTGCAGTCTCACTCTCTATCCGTTCTATTTGCTCCTCAGACAGTGCAGTCTCACTCTCTATCCGTTCTATCTCCTTGCTGTTGGCCTGGGCACCAGGGAGGCACAAGGTGTCTTTGGTAATTTCCTCCAGGGGCCTGAGGCAGCCAGCAAGAAAAATTATAGCCTCCCCTCTCACTAAATCCAAAAGTCTGGTCCAGTGACCTTTGCTTGGAGACTATATTTCTCACCACTGCACCAAGAAAAAAAAAAAAAAAAAGTCCAGCCCAGGGCTTTGATCCTGAAAAGCATGAAAAGAAAACAACACACAAAACGAACAAACAAGCCAGCCCAGCTTAGCCTGGGCAAAGGGAATTTCTTTTCATGTGGTCTCCTCGCGCCTACATGCTGTAACAGGTCCAGGATGGCTGGACACTGAGACTGGATGTTTGGGAGAGTCATGCTGGCCGCCTGGCACAGAGCTGGATTCAGAGTCCCTAGTGGGGCCCTGACCGCCTGCTTCCCACTCCGGCCAGCAGGTTGCATCTCCCATCTCTCTGAGTTCCTCATTCAGGACGGCTTCCACAGCACCTTCATGAGACCGTCCCAGGGCGGAGCTAAGGTGAGGATGGGTGAGGTGAGCCCTGGGGCACAGCCTCGAGGGCGCACATGGAGGCACCCTGCTGGTCCTAAATGCCCCTCGAGTGTTTTCTGCTTCAGTCTCTGCTCCTTCCACAACACCTTCCTGCTGTGGTTGGGCCAGCTTGATCCAGGGTGACCAAGAGCCTAAGCAAAGAGTGGTGAGCAAATATCAGGGTTCCACCAAACTTTCCCTTCCTCAAATTGAGGGAGATTTCAAACCCGTGACCACATTCTACAACAAATGTGTGAGAGAGGATGTGTGTGCAAAAAGATCACAGAGACACTGGACACAAGCCACACTGCTTGAGTTCACAGGACAGAGTGTGGCATCCCTGTCTGTGTGGTTAGCAGGTGTGCTGGGTGTAAAACACACCACCAGGTAAATGCCCACAGGAATTTTCCTTCCCCAGCATGAACTTTCTATGCTATGATAAGCTCAGATAGTCAGTTGTGTTTGACTCTTTGTGACCCCGTGGACTGTAGCCCACCAGGCTCCTCTGTCCACAGAATTTTCCAGGCAAAGATACTAGAGTGAGTTGCCATTTCTTCCTCCAAAGGATCTTCCTGACCCAGGGATTGAACCCATATCTCTTAAGTCTCCTGCACTGGCAGGCAGATTCTTTACCACTAGCACCACCTGGGAAGCCCTCTCAAATATCTGAGGGGACTATCAGAGATAGAGACGTTTCTCAAGTGGAGACATGAGTCAATGAGACCCGGGTTATTCCTGGTGATGCTTGTCCACTCAAATCCACAGACTTGAAACCTGGAGAAATGGCAATTACAAAAATTGTATCTGAAGAGGATGGCCCTGCCAGTGGGCTCTGAGGAGCCATGATGCAAATTGGATCAATGGATTGGACACTTACATTCAGGCCCATAGCACAGGCTTTATGGTGAAAGGACATTAAAACTGGACTCTCCTGCCTTAGAGGCCTGTGATGGTGGAACTGATGCCAAGCATCCCTGCAAACTGCATGAGGGGAAAAACAGACATCAGCTTAGGAAAGACAAGGAACACAGAGCTGAGAGGGGTCTTTACAGAGAAGCGTGGTGCTGAGGCAGGTCCCCAGCGTGGGGGTGGGAGGGAACACAACTCCTCAAATCAAGGCGAGTGACAGAGGGGGTCTTCAGGAGGAGGCCTTGACATGGCCCCTGGGGTTTGGAGGCCTGGCATTTGACTCTCTCCATTAGTTAATCACAAGGAGCCATAGTCTAAGCCCAACAGGGCCAGAAAGACGGTTTCCCTGGAATGTATTTATTTCCATCAACAGCATGACAAACACACCTGTGTTTTTCCCATGAGTCCACTGGATCTGTAGGAAGGAGATGGTGTGGAGACATCTTAAAAAGAAGCTGCTTTTGGAGGGAGTTCTCCTGGAAGGGTGAAGGGCTCCAGGGAGCAGTGGGATCCAGGAGCACAGCAGGTGGCCTGCATGAAGCACTGCAGGGTAGGGCTCCCAACCAGGAAAGAGAGGACCCCACATGCCTGCTACCGGGGGAGCCCAGTGCCATAGTATAACTGCATATGAAATGGTCCATACTCACATCCTTTCACTACTGGCCCAGCCCTGAAAGTGATCAGATCCAGAGCCTGGGGGAAGAAGGACGGATGAAAAGTCAGGAGCAGAGGCGGAAAGAAAGCCCACTGCCCACTCCTCCCTCACAGCTGGCTTTACAAGGGGAAAGAGTCTACCTGTCAATGAAGTTTGTTCTGATTTATACCACTAGTACTATTTTACCTGCTGAACTGAGATTGTTTATGGGACAGAAAGGGCTTGGAAAAGCTTTGAGGTCTGCTTGAGATTTCATATAGGGACATGTAAGAAGTAATCTTCAAGATGACTTTCATGGTGAAAGATGGGAAAGAAGACTTTATCTTTTCCTTTTGTACCTATGAAACTTAGCTCATTCAATAAAATACACCATAAATAGAAGTCCCCTCCTCAGGGGTGATTGGGGGAGAATGAATACATGTATATATATGGCTGAATCCCTTCCCTGTTCAGCTGAAACTATCACAACAGTGTAAATCAGCTATATGCTTTACAAAACAAAAATTTTTTAAAAAAAGAAAGAAATTCCCTCCCCAAATCCTCACGGTGATTGTCCTGACAGGGGGCAGAAAGAGGGGAGTGGCTGCATTGGTTTACTGGGACTGCTACAGCAAAGCCCCAAAGGATGAATGGCTTAAACAAGAGGAAATTTACTTCCTTGTGGTTCTGGAAGGTACAGTTTGAGGTCAAGGTGTTAGTAGGGTGGGTTTCCTCTGTGGTCTCTCCTTGGCTTGTAGACGGCTGGGTTCTCCCTATGTCTGTGTCTAAATTTCCTCTTCTTGTAAGAACACCAGTCATGTTGGGTTAGGATCTACCCTATGACCTCATTTCAACTTGATTACTTAGTTAAAGACTCCTACCTCTGAATAGTTATTCTCTCCATCATGGCTCCCATTGAAATTGTTGATGATTTTAATATCCTTTCAACTATAATTTTTCATAGAGTGAAAAACACTGCTCTCATGAAAATACAGAATAAACACATCAAAAATGAAGAAACCAATGTGATGATAAAGCTGATTCCAAGGGCACTTTGAGGATCTGACTATTTATAAGCATTTTGAAAACAAGGGGAGGATGGCATTGCTAGGGTGGATACAAGACTGGTTCCTGTTCCACAGGCCATAGTGCTAATAATTGGTGGGATTATCTCTTGCACAGAAATGTACAAGTTAATGTGTAACTTTACAGTGTCTGGGTTCTAATCAAACAGCAAATAGTAAAGTCAAACACAGGTACATTCTCCTAGATAATCTGGTAATCTGAAGTGGGCTTGTAAGACGTGTTCCACTGTGACACTGAAGAGACACGTCACCACATGCGCCTTATTCCCGAGTTTTCTATAATGTCTCTGGGTGATTCCTTCCAACACAGAGGCCTCTCCATTGCCTGTCTTTGTCTCCTGAGGACCTGGTTCTCTGTTTTACCCCTGCTGTGTATCTTCCCCTGTCTTTGGCTCCCAGACCAGCCAATCACTGCAACTTCCTGCCTCCCAGTTTCTATCCACCATGTCTTATCTTTCCAGCTCACTTCCCCTCATTTCCTAATCCCCACAATTTTCCAGCTACAACAAGAGCTTTAATCCACCAATCCCATCACCTTTTGATGTCTCTTCCTGAGACCTGAGACCCGGGACCCTTTGCTGCAGGGCTTGCACCTGGACAGACATCTCCTCAAGCCACAAAATACCAAGAAACTAAAAGGGACTGTGGTCAACTATGGAAAAACGAGATACAAAAAGCCCCAAAACCCAACTTCCACTTCTGAAGAGCAGTGAGCAAATGCAGGGTACTGCACAGGTCCCTTGCACACAGTACCACCAAGCAGATGGGCAGACCATCTAAGCCACCTCTCCAGACAGACCCCTGAACCTGCCCCTGCCCTCACCCCTTACAAGGCACAGCTCACTCCTTGAGGAGCAAACAAGGGAAACTGTTCCTTGTCTTGACTTCCTCCTGCTGTAGCAGGGGCCCCAATAAAAGCTTGCCTGAATGTCTTGTCTGCCCTTTTATCAATTTCTTTTGATTCAGGAGGCAAGAGCCCTGGTCAGTAACATTATCACCTCTTGGCTTCACATCCCTTTCCCCCAGCTTAAATCCTGTGGCCAGTCCCTATAAGCACCCCCTTTCAGAGACCATCCAGTCATCTGCTTGGCTCGCACTGTGCCCCCTCCCCCGGCTAAGCCACACCCAGTGGTAACTCTTCTACCTGTCCCTAGCCCCACACAGCAGAACGTTGCTGGTGACAGTCACGGACATAGTGATCTCTCTCACTGAAATTCACGATCACTGACCCTCTGAGGGTGCTCAGCGTGCCCAGATAATCAAACTGCATGCCCCATGTCCATCCTCTCTCCCATTCTCCCAAATCTGGGATCAGTGACCTTTTTGGTGAAGTGATGGATACTAAGTATTTTTGGCTTTGAGGGCCATCACCCCTATACAACCACTCAGCTCTGCAGTCTGGCAAACCAATCCCTGTGCCCAGAGCCCTACATGATTTCTTCTCTCGACTCAAATTTCCCACGCTTCCTCCCCTATTCTTACTTTCAGCTGAATTCTTATTGAAATAGACTGAGAAACTAGAAGCAAACAGGAAACAATGTCCACAAACTCTACCCGTGAGGACCCGTGTCCACAAGCCTACCTTCCGGGTTCTGTGGACGCACTGCTTGTTTCTGGTGAGGCCAGGACTCAAGGGCCCACCCCCGGTTTCCTCCGCATCAGCTATTTTCACTCCTTGCTGGGTTGGATACTTCTCTGCATGTGTGCTACGTCGTCTCAGCTATGTCTGACTCTTCTGTGACCCTATGGGCTGTAGCCTGCCAGGCTCCTCTGTCCATAGCGATTCTCCAGGCAAAAATACTGGACTGGGTTGCTATACCCTCCTCCAGGGGATCTTCCTGACCCAGGGATCAAACCCATGTCTCTGAAGTCTCCTGCATTGGCAGATGGGTTCTTTACCCACTGAGCCACCTGCATAGAAATATCCAATCACTATATTGTGCATCAAAAGTTAACATAATGTTATAGGTCAGTTATACTTGAAAAACAAACAATCATAGAAAAAAAAGATCAGATATATGGTTCCTAGAGTTAGGGGGAGGAGGATTTGGATGAAAGTGGTCAAAAGATACACATTTCCAGTTATAAGATAAACAAGTATTGGGATACAATGTTCAACATGATAAATGCAATTAACACTACTATATGTTATACAAAAATTGTTAAGAAAGTAAATCCTAAGAGTTCTCATCACAAGGAACAATATTTTCCTTTAATTTTGTATTTGTAGTAGATGATAGATGTTCACTAAATTTATTGTGACAACTATTTCATTATGTATAAAAATCAAATCATTATGCTGTACACCTTAAACAGTACTGTACACTAATGAAACTGGAAGAAAAAATGGATATTTCTCGACTTCTTGATTTCCTTTCTTCTTTCAGCTAATGACTCATTTCTTTCCCTTCCTTTTCAGCAAAAATCCTTGGAGTCATACATTATATTGCCTTTGATTTCTGTCCTCCTGCTGTCAAATCACTTTTTGGTTGACAAAACACTGATTTTTCCTACTGCAACAGAGCAGGACACTATGGGGCCTTCCCAAGACAGACTTCCCACCTATGTTCTCCACCTGCAACTTGTATGTAGAAAAACTTTAGCCAAAGGGTAAATTTAATCAGATAAATGAGAAAATGCAGGCAAAGAAAAATAGTCAAGACCAAATAATAATGGTTTAGTTATTAAATAAAGTCAAAGACCTTTAGTTCCTCCTCAAGGGCTATAGATAATATTCTGAATCATATCCTAAGAGTTGTCTTATAGATACAGAAACCCCCACCAAGTGGAAAAAATTAACTACATGATAACCAGACTGTAGCCAAGGAACAAATTAACTACATGATAACCAGACTGTAGCCATGACATAAGCTGCCAAAAGTGTGAAAGTTGGCCTCAAAGAAATGGGTACAAACCAACCCTGGAACTGAAGATTGATCATACTTAAAACAATCAAAATGACACTGATCAGACCACTGATGACCAATTTCAAGATGACTGTCAGAGCTGACTGTGCTGTTTCTGCATGTGGTCTCCTCTCTCTACCTACACACCCTGGAAACACCTCTTTAAAATCTCTTGTCCCCTGTTGACAGTGGGGAGTTGCTTCTTTGGGACATGAGTCCACCTTCTCCCCAGGATTGTCCCCTTTCTCAATAAAGTTATCTTTCCTTCTATCCAACACTTGTCTCTCAGGTTTGGATTCTTGAGTAACAAGCAACCAAACCTGAGTTCAACAACACTCTCCACCAAAACTGCCCTTTCTCCATCTTCTGAGTCTCCACATGGTCAAGCCCACTGGTAATTCTTGTCCTCACATCCCTTAACCCATGACAGCACAGGCACTGCTAGCATCTCCCTCCTCCATGCATAACTGTGGGTTTTTGCACTTGGCTTCCAGAACACGATTCTCTTGGTTTTCCTCTTTCTTTCTTGGCTTCTTCTTTGCTGGTGAACACTGCAGGCATATGCTTACCTTAAAGCCTTTGCACTTACTTTTCTGCTCTTCTGCAGGTAGCACATGTTTCTCCTTCACCCTTGGCTACTTGAATGACAACTTCTCAGTGAGACAGTCCTTAGTGGGGCCTCCCGTCCAAAATCAAAACCCCCTCTCCCAGCATTCCCTATTCCCTTCATGTTTTACTTTTTATTTAATACTTAGCTCCATCTAATATGCTTCCCTGGTGGCTCAGAGGTTAAAGCGTCTGCCTCCAATGCCAGAGACCTGGGTTTGATCCCTGGGTTGGGAAGATCCCCTGGAGAAGGAAATGGCAACCCACTCCAGTATTCTTGCCTGGAGAATCCCATGGACAGAGAAGCCTGGTAGGCTACAGTCCACGGGGTCGCAAAGAGTCGGACATGACTGAGCGACTTCACCTAATACTTAGCTCCATCTAATATGCTATGTATTTTATATAGTGACATGTTTATCTTTACTGTCTGTCTCCAAGAATGTAAAATATTTAACTATCTTACATAGGTTTTATGAAATCAAATAAAGAATATCTTTGTTAAAATCTAAAGACAGAATATTTGTTATCACAGCTGTTGGCATATTGGGAGAACCTAAGAAAAATCAAGTCAGCTAATGGACTTTTTCTTAACTTAATCTTTAAAAAAATTAGGAAGTAACTGAACTCTTTCCCAATATTGTAAAATATTTAACTATCTTACATAGGTTTTATGAAATCAAATAAAGAATATCTTTGTTAAAATCTAAAGACAGAATATTTGTTATCACAGCTGTTGGCATATTGGGAGAACCTAAGAAAAATCAAGTCAGCTAATGGACTTTTTCTTAACTTAATCTTTGAAAAAATTAGGAAGTAACTGAACTTTTTCCCAATATATTCATCTGGGAAGATGCAAGCTCCCTTTCTTGTGCCTTCTGATCTTTGGGTCTTAAAATCTTCCCTGATTTCAGATTAGTAAGTATATGACTCCTGTTCACACTCTTTTTGGGAATCAAACTATGACCCCTTTGTCTCCTTCTATCTTTGAAATTACATTCTAGACAAGAAATAAGCTTCCAAATTATTCCCCGCAATTCTAGAATCAACTTTCGGTGGCTTCAAAAACCCTATTCAGTGCTCATAAACTCAACCCCAGGATGTTTAAACTCCACAAGGAAAATTTGATTCAAATTGGCTATATCCGTTTATGTAATGTGTCCACCAAAGGATAGGCTTCTCTGCCTTCTCAGTTTGTTTTGGGGTATGGCTATGGGATTCTGGCTGGATCTTCTACAGCAAGCCTATTTTACAGTGCCATTTTTATTGGCAGAAACTTTATTATGCCAATCTAAATGGACTGGTGAAATTATTTTGAAAGTAATCTTGAAAGGTAATCAATAATGCAGGTCTGACTTTATGGAGATCAGTTTTCTCATTCCCCATCTAGCAATCCAGACTGTCAATCATAAATTGAAAGCAGTAAGTGTGTTTTGTCCTAGTCAGAAGAGGAACCCAGGCAGCAGAGAAGCACTGAAAGTCTGACGTCAGAGAAGCCAACATCTCACTCAAATATCAGATCGAGGGGTGTGGGTCCCATGGAAAACTGAAAGAGATCTTTACGGGTGTGATGCAGGCCTAGGAGGCGGCCACCTGGTCCATCCCAGGGTGAACCTGAAGCCTCACTTTCCCTCTGGGGGTCTGCTTGGTCCTGGTATTACAGAGCATCTCCTGGAGTACTTGTAGCTGTGACGGAGTCGGGACTACAGTGACTCAGACAACCAATGGGGCAAGTGAGAGGGTCGAGGGGTGTGGGTCCCATGGAAAACTGAAAGAGATCTTTACGGGTGTGATGCAGGCCTAGGAGGCGGCCGCCTGGTCCATCCCAGGGTGAACCTGAAGCCTCACTTTCCGTCTGGGGTCTGCTTGGTCCTGGTATTACAGAGCATCTCCTGGAGTACTTGTAGCTGTGACGGAGTTGGGACTACAGTGACTCAGACAACCAATGGGGCAAGTGAGAGGATTACTCAGCACGGCTGTGTGAGTTAATTGCATGTTGAAATTTTCACCTCCCTATGCCAGCAGTGAATTTTCTGAGAGGTTGTAACAAAAGTTTCCTGATGAAAGAAGATGGTCCTTTGGTTGAGCCCTGTTAGAATCCACTACTAGTTGATGAATTCTCCAGGTTCTCCCTATCACGGCCACTACCTGGAAGATTACTAATACACCATTTGCGAGTAACGTGTTCACCACTTAGCTGATTCTTCTCTGGAAGCAGAGGAATCTCCTCCCATGTGATGGTAGTTCCCTGATGGAGAAGCCTAGAAACTACTGATGTCTTATAAAGGAGACAGATTCACAGACGTCACGCACACCCACACACACCGCTTCACCTCTTAGTCTCCAAATCCCCATTGCAGTCTGCACCAGCAGGCTGCTTTTTTAAATCTCTGTTTCCACCTCCACACGTGTGTGTGTGTGTGTGTGTGTGTGTGTGTGTAAACAGGTGGGAAGGAGGGCAAACCCGGAAACCAGCCTTCTGTGGTCAGGCTGCTCTCAGCTGCCCCTAAAGATGACATAGCCCTCCCTCCCGTCTTGAAATCTTACTCAGCAGCCGTCCCCCACCCTCACCATGCTTAAAATCTTGCCCAGACACCCAGCCTGCACTTATCTTGCTTTAAAATCGCAGCATGGGAAGGAGGCCCCCAGGTTAGGGTGAGGGTCATGTGTCATCCTTATTATTCTGCACCCAGACAGACAGTGAGCCCTTTGAGGGAAGGCCCAGGCCTTCTGCTTTCTACTTTCTATGCCTAGCGGGAGACCTGGGTTCGATCCCTGGGTTGGGAAGATCCCCTGGAGAAGGGAAAGGCTACCCACTCCAGTATTCTGGCCTGGAGAATTCCATGGACTGTTCTAGTCTGTGAGGTCGCAAAGAGTCGGACACGACTGAACGACTTCCACGCACACACATGCCTAGCACTCTGCACCAAACATGGCAGGAATTTAATTAAAATTTGTTGATGGATTAATTGCACCCATTGACTTAAGTCCTATTGTTAAGGCAGAAGGTCATCTCTCTGAGGCCTGCTCCCCTGCTGGGAAGTCACCCCAGCCAGTCAGTGAGCCAAAGCTCTTGGAACTTCCCTACCAGCCTCCCCACTGCCAAGGTCAAGGGCGGAGGACAGAGGCCTGCCCGTTCCGCCAAGATCTGTGCTGTCTGCCCTCAGAGCACTGTCCCTGCTCACCCCTCTTGTGGTCCCCGCTTCTCAAAATCAGGGGCAAATACTCTCCCCCTATCCAGCTCAGGCACAGTGGTTTCTGCCCTCGACCCCCTCCCCTCCTTTTCCCGCCCCAACCTTCTAGTGGGAGAGGGCTGGGAGCAGAAACTCCCTGTAACTGGCACAAGGGGAAGACATAGTTTGGGGGCTCAGGAGACACAGGAGTTGGTCCTGGGTCCAGCACACTCACTCCTACCCACCTGTGCACAAGCGTCCGGACCTGCTCTGAGGATGTGGAAGCTGGATCCAGCATCAGCAACTTCTCCACCCATCACAAGTTATCATTCAGTCCCGGGGCCCTACTCCTGGGGATTTGGGTTTGGTGGGTCAGTGGGGGAGCCTGGGCTTTGTGGACAACCAATGTCTCCTATCAGGAAAGCCTGGAAACTCTGGTTTAGCTGACCCTGGTGGGTACTGCTTAGGAGTATTCACACAGGGCTCCCCAAGGGAGGTCCTTGGACACCATCTTCACAATTTTGCCATATTTATATACATTCCATGGACTGAATACCTTCATGTTTTTCTTTATATTATCCAGCTTTTTTTTTTTTTTTAAGATCTTCTTTAGCCTATTATCTGTAAAACCTCACTGCTTTGAGGTGCTCTTATCCTCTCACATGCATTAATGTGAAAAACATTTCAAATTAAAAATGTTCACCCCTTCATACCAACAAAACTCATTTCAGACTTCACCCCACCAGGGTATGTGTGTATTCCGCCAGAGTTCAAATGTGGAGCGGATCGATGAAGAGTTAATTTACTTGGCGTCTCCTAGGTGGACATTTAAACCCTTTTAACCCTGCAGTTGGAATGTGCAGCCCTGTGACCCCAGGCTGGGGTGGGAGCTGCTGGCGAGGGGGAGGGTAGGCAGCTTCCAGAAGCTTCGTGCTGTGTGCTCTGTACCCTTATCTCTGGAATCCAAGTGCTGGCACACAGGAGACAGACACAAAAAAGCTGTTAAATCACAATTCCCCTGTCGAGTCCCTGGGGAGAGGGGGGTTACTTTTGGAAAAGGGGAATAACACACCCACTGTCATTATACACCAGTGTTCCAGTGTCCTGGTATTGTCACATCCCTGTGTCCTTCCCAACACACACACACACACACCCGTTTGTAAATGGAATCCCAGTCAAGGTAAGCATGATACTTTAAAAGCAAAGCCTTATCTCTGCTCTCCATCAGGCCCCCTTGAAAGCACTTGCTGTCTGGCTGATCTTTCTCTAGGAATCTGTTTTCTTTGTGGCAGCTGCCGAACCCAGTGAATCAAGCCAGTAAACTATTTTGACAGCATCTGCTTCTTTTATTCGTGCCTCTCTCCAATCCCAGCCCCCATTTAAAAGCCCAGACACGGCCGCTCCCGGCCCCACGCTGGAGGCAGACAACCTCTGTCACTCGTTAATGGTGTCATTCATTCTTCAGCAAACCTGAGGGCCTAGAGGTAACTGAGGGCCAGGGTAACTGAGGTCTGCTTTCCCACTGATGCCCTAGCCATGGCCTTCCCAGGGCAGGAGCACCTCCTCCTAGAAGGTGTGGGGTACCCAGCGGGGTGATTGCCCCCAGATATGCCCTCCCCTTGTCTGTTCATTCCAAAAGTCAAACATTTGTTCTCTTGGGCCTGGTTTTAATCTTCGGTGTTTTGGTTGTTCAGTGTTTTCCGTCCAGCACTCAATCCCCAGAGAGATGTAATAACATCTCAACTTGACACCTTAGCAGAGAGAGGCAGGACCTGGCTACATCACAGCAACGGAAGGGGCTATGCCGCCTGAAGCCGGGAGTTGGGGCTCAGGAAAGGGAGGTGAAAAGACAAGTTGAGGGGACAGGAGGGAGTTGACTTGGGTGGGCAGGGACCGTGTAGCAGTCCCGGCCTCAGTGGTTTGTGTGAGGACACCTGAGGTCTGCTGCTCCCCAAGCTGCCCACCTGTTTTTCAACGTGGAGAAGATGCAAAGGTTCTGCCACTGTTATAACAGGTGCATTCTCTGATTTCCAGGAAAGCCTTTCCACAAGATGAGACAACCAGGATACGGTATTTAGATTCCACAGAGAAACTTAGCATGGTGATGGGCACACAAGGAAGAGCAGGAATGAACAAGGCTTGAAGAGGGTAGCCCATCAGACCCTGAGGTTGGGAGAAAGTGGCAGAGAAGGTCAGGCTGAGAGGTGGTTTTGTGCAGAGACGCATGGCCCTTTGTCACAGTGCAGTTCAAAGACGTGCATCCCTGGGGAGTCAGTTTCACCATGAGGAGACTTCTTCACCTGTTGGATGAGGTGGGTGATGAGATGGGTGGTCTATCCTGGGTGGCTTCTCCTGTAGGGGAGCAGCACAGGGAGGTGGCTAGACATCTGAGTGAAGGTGCCAGGATTTCTATAGCACATTCTGGACCATGAATGTACCGGGTGAGCTCCATGTCCTGCTGCTTGGTGGAGTACATGAACCCAGTTGGGGGGTATGTCTGATCTCAGAGTTGAGTGTGAGTTTCTGTCCATTTGAACACAGAGAAGCCTCTGTCTAGCTGGTTATTTTGATTTCAAGACTAAAAGTATATGTTTTAGTTTGTTAGGGTGCCCATGACAAAATATCACAGACTTAAACAACAGAAATTTATCTTCTCACAGTTCTCATTGGTTGGAAGTGCAAGATCAAGGTGTCGGCCATTCTGTTTCCCTTGAGGCCTCTGTCCTTGGCTGGCAGATGGCCTCCTTCTCACTGAGTCCTCACAGGGTCTTTCCTCCCCTGTGCACCTGAACTCTTGCTGTGTCTCTACGTGTCCTAATCTCTTCTTCATGAGGACAGTGGTCAGACTGGATTAGAGCCACATTACTGCCCTCCCTTTAACTTAATTGTCTCTTTAAAGGCCCATTTCCAAATACAGTCATTTCCTGAGGTCCTGGGGGTTAGGGCTTCAATGCGTGAATTTTAGTAGGGGGCACAATTCAACCCCCAACAAGTGGGAACCCTGGAGGACACTGAATGCGAAAGTGTTAGTTGCTCAGTCATGTCCAATCTTTGTGACCCCATGAACTGTAACACACCAGGCTCCTCTGTCCATGGGATTCTCCAGGCAAGAATACTGAAGTAGGAAGCCATGCACTTCTCCAGGGGATCTTCTCGACCTAGGGATTGAACCTGGGTCTCCCACATTGTGGGAAGATTCTTTACCATCTGAGCTCCATGGAGTTCACTGAGGGCACAGTGATTTTTGTCTATCAGAGTCTCCAGTGTCCTGCTTCTTCCTGAGCAGCACCTTTCCAAATGTAGGGATCGCACACTGTCTTCTGAGGCGCCCACCCTGTACTTTCTCCTCAAGACAACATCTTCCACGATTTGGGGAATGTTCCAAACAAGTTTCCTGTCATGTGCAATACAAATATTGTGTATATTTAGCATGACAGGTAAATATTTTATAGACTATGAAGTAAATAATGTATTTATTTGAAATGTCAGTGTAACTTTTTATAGACTATAGTAGAACTGCTAGCCAGCAGGGAATCTGGGATGCTCGGAGTTTCACTCAGGATGGAAGGCAGGCAAGGTCGGGGTCAAAGGAAATCAGAACAGGGCACCCTGTTCATGATCCATTAGAACACAGCTCCTGTTTTCCCTCTATATGGACGGACAACCTGTTCTCAGATAAATTACCCACTGCAACCCAGGACCAACTCCCCTAGCCTGGGAGGAAAGAGAACAGGGCTGGGAGCAGCAGGTAAACCTAATTCGTGAGCCAAAATGACTGTTTATTTGTTTATTGTTTGTTTAATCTACAGAATGGGCTTCCCGCATGGCGCTAGTGGTAAAGATTCTGCTTGCCAATGCAGGAGACATAAGAGATGCGGGTTTGATCCCTAGATAGGGAAGATCCCCTGGAGGAGGAAACGGCAACCCACTTCAGTATTCTTGCCAGGAGAATCCCATGGACAGGGTAGCCTGGTGGGCTACAGTCCTTGAGGTCGCAAAGGGTCAGACATGACTGAAGCAACTAAGCACACACATACACTTACAGAATGCAACTTGCAGAAAGCCTGATTTTTTCTGTCTTGAGTTATCAGGACATCCTCAGTGACTGATGACACAGACGCAGCAGGCAGTCAGTGACTATTTCTGAGAAAAAGAAAAAATGATGGTGAGATTTGATGCCAAACTGAATACCAGTTCCAGTATACACTTTTCAAGATGCTGCAAACCCCCCAGACCCACCCTGAAAAGGCCCACACTTTGGATTCATAAACTGTGCCAACCTTCAGTGTAAGTTTATTTGTGTTGGTTATAGGAACTGGCTGGAGTTAGCCGTGCAGGAGTGTGTGGTTGCTGTTGGCTTGGAATTAGAAGTAGGCACTCTGGATCCTAGGGCCCAGGTGGGTGCCAGTCTGGTGAAGGGTGATTTAGGGGGCATTGGGAGCAGAGGGAGGCACACTGCAGGTGGGGATGGAGAAGAAAGTCTGAGAAGGAGAAAGGAGGGTTGTTGGGGGAACCAGAAGACTTTTCCTACCTTCCCAAGTTTGCCCAGGAAGTGCCCCTTTCACACATGATGATGAGTGTTTTGAAATTAAATGTAACCAATCATTCATTGTCCCAGGACTAGTTACCAAGAATTTTCACTCCATTCAGAGTAATACCAGTAACAGCATTTGCAGCAAATACTTAGATAAGTAGTACTCGCTGTTCAAACTGTTTTACATGTGTTAATTTATTTCATCTATCCCATGAGTGGTGGAAAATAGAGGTGAGGTAGGAAGACTGAAGATCTGCCAGGTAAATAGAGCCTGCATGGATTCATCAGTACCGTTTTTCTAGATTCCACATCGATGTGTCAGTATACGATACTTGTTTTTCTCTTTCTGACTTTACTCTGTATGACAGTCTCTAGGTCCATCCACATCACTACAAATGACCCAATTTCATTCCATTTTATGACTGAGCAGTATTCTATTGTATGTACCTGTTTGTCCTCTTACAGAGTTCATGAGGTTCTCAGGACAAGTATACAGGGGTGGTTTGCCATCCCGTCCTCCAGTGGATCACGTTTGGTCAGAATTCTCCGCTATGACCCATCTGTCTTGGGAGGGCCTACACGGTATGGCTCATAACTTCATTGAGTTACACAAGCCCTTTTGCCACGACAAGGCAGTGATCCATGAGGGCGTCAGAGGATGAAATGGCTGGATGGCATCACCTATGCAATGTACCTAAACTTGGGCAAACTTCGGGAAATGGTGAGGGACAAGGGAGGCCTGGCATGATGCAGTCTAGGGGGTCGCAAAAACGGGCAGCCACAGAGGGAGAAGGGGAGGGTGGGATGACATGGGAGATTGGGACTGACATATACGCTACCATGTGTAAAATAGCTAGCTAATGGGAAGCTGCTGTGTAGCCCAGGGAGCTCAGCTCTGTGCTCTGTGATGACCGGGGAGGGGTCTATGTATACATAGAGCTGATTCACTTCTTTGTACAGCAGAAGCTAGCGTAACACTGCAAAGCAATAAAACTCCAAAAATAGAATAAGACATAAAATAAAAAGTCTGCTTGGAAGCACGTGCACCTCTCACAGATCACAGAGCCAGAAGGATGAAAAGACTCTGAGAGCCCAGGTCTCACACTTCTACCGACAGATGTTGGCAAGTGGCATCTCCAGGAGCCATCCTGCGGCTCACAGTCACTAATGGAAGCACACAAAGCCCTGTTCCCCGCCCAGGGGCAGACCTCTCGTCAGACTTCAGGACGCGGTATCAACTGGCTTGTTCACTGGAGAGGCATGGGATCACCAAGAGACAAGAGAAAAGACAGAGAGAGAACATTTCTTAAAGACCATTTCTCCCTCCTAACATTTCTGTTAGGACAGCACAAGCTGACGTATCGCTCAGTCTCAAGGTTTTTTAAAGATCGCCTTCTCTTCTCAACTTAAAATCAAAACCTTAAGTCCTCTGCAGCAGAAAGCCGACAGAGACCTTGCTGTTCAGTTGATAAGTCATGCCCGACTCTTGGCAAGCCCATGGGAGGCAACCTGCCAGGCTCCGCTGTCCATGAGATGTCCTAGACAAGAACACTGGAGTGGGTTGCCATTTCCTTCTCCAGGGGATCTTCCTGACCCAGGGATTGAACCCATGTCTTTTGCATTGGCAGGTGGATTCTTTACCAGTAAATAAGGCACCAGGGAAGTCTGCTTCTTTATTATCTGAGAGCATTTTAATCACCGGCTGTCACAGTCACTCAGCTGACCGGTCCATCAGCATATTGCCAGTCCTGAGCCCCTCTGGGAATGCAGCTGTGGTCTCTGTCCTGACAGACATTGACACATGTTGCAACCACAAGAAAGAGTACAGTGTAGTATATGATTTTCTTGGTATTCTAACTGTGAGAAATCCTTTAGAGTGAACTGTATGTATATTAAGAGGGTATCAGGTAATTTTTAAGCAGATTCATCCACGATTTCCTTTAACCTTTGGATCTCATGTGTTTTCTTGGAGCACTAAATAGTTTGTTACTCCTCTTTCATGCCTGGGGATTACAAAAGACCAAGTTGTGAGGAACGACCCTGCCCTGCTGTTTTGCTTCCAGAGTCCGAGGTTGTCCAGTATAAAATATTCCAGATATATTTCCTGGTACAACATACCTTTAAAATTATATGCTTTCAACTCAAAGCATAATTGGATATAGGAAACTGATGTTCATGCTGTTTTATAGCATGTTTCTCATACCCTGTGGCCTTTTGTCCCACCCCCCTACCCCCATCCTTGAATGCGCAGAGAGATTAAACCTCAAAAGAATCCAAGTGTAATCTCTGAGCAGCTATGGATTTGTCAGGAAAAAAAAAACAACCCTGTCTCCACAGCAGGCTGGATCCTGTCACCCTGCACCACTTTAATCACCGAATCTGGACTGGCAGTGTTTTTACAGACAGTCAGGATTAAAAAAGAAAAAAAAAAGGAAAGATAAAATTTATGGATGTCCCAGGGTCCTCGCTGTAATCTGACAATGATGACCTTCAGTGTTAATGGTGTGGAAGCTGGGGACTGTCCCTTTGGAAACTGAAAATGAGGGCATTTAAAAGAAATCAAAGAGCAAGTATGAAACAAGAAAGACATCTGCCATCATCTATTCTGGTGTCTACATAATCCTCCACACTTTAGTCCAAGAGATCACTTGAGATTCTGGGAGCCTTTCAGGAGATTATCTGTATCAGTTAAGGCTTTGAAGTAGGGGCTGCTGGCATCTCATTACTGACAGAGATCAAAACCCAGAGAAAGAGGGCCATCCCCAGCCTGTAGGGCCCCATTCACACATCACAGAAGCATTAAATAATCAGAGTCTTCGACAATCTTCATGTGCTACCTGCCTGGCCACAAATAGCTCTC
This sequence comes from Oreotragus oreotragus, assembly GCA_006410675.1. NCBI lineage: Eukaryota > Metazoa > Chordata > Mammalia > Artiodactyla > Bovidae > Oreotragus > Oreotragus oreotragus. Next base: position 38,455 of record SJYX01012241.1, on the reverse strand, counting down.
CCAGCCTCTCCCTCTCTTGTTCTTGCTTTTCCTTCAACTTGTGTTAGTTTCCTCTGCCGTGCCAACATCAAGGAAGTCCTGAAGCTTGTAATGGCATTTCTCTTCTAAGTGAAGGACGGACTTTCAACACTTTGAGAAAGGAAAAAATGAAGACACCATGAGGTTGAGTGCTTTAAGTGGAAAATGTGCTTTTGATGGAAAAATATTTTAGCAACGGGTCACTCTGCGGTTCATTGGTGCCGTGGTGGGTTTAGCCCTGGAGGGAAATTGTTTTACTTATGGTCTGAGCCTGGCGCTGAAGGGGCTCCTGGAATGTGTAAGCTCTGCTTCGTGGTGTTCTGACCGAAACTGTTGGTTAGCACGGAGTGTCCTGCTCCCGTGCGGTGACCTGGGGGACGTTTCCTAGGATGATGCAGGAGAAGGTAGGAGATCTAAACAGATGTCCTGATTGCAGCTTAGATTTTTCCAGAAAACTTTTTGTCTCTTTGCCCTCCCTACCTGTTCTTTTACAAAACGTCAGTGCTATTGAGCTTGTCCTTGGGTCATATTCACTCAATAAAAGCCCCCCTGAATCCATACACCACTCTCTCAAATCCCAGACTTCATTGTGGGGTAAATCCTGCCACTTGTCTGCTAAATGCTGCTCGGGAAGTCACAGAACTGGCTCTCTGCCGTTCTCCACCTTTTCTCTCTTCTTAAGATCCCTGTTCACCACCTCTCCCATCACTCTCGACTATTACCTTGTTTCCTTGTCACTGTGAAAACAAAAGCCATCGGGCAGAAGCTCTCCTCATTTCTAACCCACTTCACCCCCTCCCACCCGTAGGCTTCCCCACCCTCTGCCCATCCAGGTTCCCTCTCTCAGGTTCCGAGAGGACACAGTCCTCCCCCGGCCGTGGCCCACCCTACCCCAGCTTCCTGGAACTCCACCCTCTTCTAGCTTCTTAGACGTCTCGGATCATATCTCCTTCTCCTGGACTTGCAGTTGCCCATCAATCCCGTGGCTCTTTGTCATCTGCATCTGTACACGCTCAGAGGGTCTCATCTGAAAACCTGGAGAACAAACAAGCCCGTGCCTCGAGCCCACGTTTCCCTCCAGCCTTTTGACTCCGATTTTCTTCTCGGGTAAGAGCCTTAAAGAGCTGTTGAACTGAGTGTCTCTGTTCCTTCATTTTCCACTTTCACCCGTAGGCTTCCCCACCCTCTGCCCATCCACGTTCCCTCTCTCAGGTTCCGAGAGGACACAGTCCTTCCCCCGGCCGTGGCCCACCCTACCCCAGCTTCCTGGAACTCCACTCTCTTCTAGCTTCTTAGACGTCTCGGATCATATCTCCTTCTCCTGGACCTGCAATTGCCCATCAATCCCATGGCTCTTTCTCATCTGCATCTGTACACGCTCAGAGGGTCTCAACTGAAAACCTGGAGAACAAACAAGCCCGTGCCTCGAGCCCATGTTTCCCTCCAGCCTTTTGACTCCAATTTTCTTCTCGGGTAAGAGCCTTAAAGAGCTGTTGAACTGAGTGTCTCTGTTCCTTCATTTTCCACTTGCTCCTCGTTCGTCCGACCACAGTTTTTTCTTGGCGTCCACCATTCCATCAAACCTCTTTCCAAGAATAGCAATGGCCATCTCATCCTCAAACCCAAAGGCTACTTTTAAACTGACTTGTCTCCTCACTGGCATTTGACAAAGTTAACAATCCTTCCTTTCCTTGGTTTTCTTTGATGTCAACTTTTCTTCATTTCTCTATTCCCAGAGAAGTCCTACCACATAGTAGGTGCTTAATATTAATAAATGCTTGGGTTTCCCTGGTGGCTCAGAGGTTAAAGCGTCTGCCTCCAATGCGGGAGACTTGGGTTCGATCCCTGGGTTGGGAAGATACCCTGGAGAAGGAAATGGCAACCCATTCCAGTATTCTTGCCTGGAGAATCCCATGGATGGAGGAGCCTGGTAGGCTACAGTCCACGGGGTTGCGAAGAGTCGGACACAACTGAGCGACTTCACCTCACCTTCACCTGAACAAAAAAGTTTCATCCATTCCCCCTTTATTCCTGTTTTCCATTCTGTTCTCTTTCCTTTTTTATTCTCTCGTGTCTTGGATCAGTCAGAGTCCTGCCCTTTGGTGGGAAATGGAGAGGCATTCTTGATCCTGACCTTACCTTGCATGACACAAAAGCAGTGGTCTGAATATCAGTAGGAAGTTTAGCCAAGGGAATAACAAAGGTTGGTGAAGATGCAGAGAAAAAGGAACCCTCTTTACCCTGTTGCTGGGAATGTAAGTTGGTGCAGCCACTGTGAAAAACAGTACAAAGGTTTCTTAAAAAGTAGAAATGGAACTACCATGCCACCCAGCAATTCTACTCCTGGGCATACATCCAAAAAAACCAAAAACCTAATTTGAAAACATATATGCATCCAAAGATCATAACAGCACTGTTTACAATTATCAAGGCACAGAAGTAACCTAAGTGTTCATTAACAGATGAATGGACAGAGAAGTAACATGTACATCAACACACACACACAATGGAATACTATGCAGCCAAAAAAAGGGATGAAAATTTGCCACTTGCAACAGCACGGATGGACTTGGAGGGTGTTGCTAAGTCACTAAGTCATGTCCGACTCTTTGAGAGGGTATTTGCTAAGTGAAATAAGTCTGACAGAGAAAGACTAATATTGTGTGACATCACTTATATGTAGAATCTAAAAAGACAGCAAGCTAATGAATATAACAGCAAAGAAAAGGCCTTACAGATATAGAGAACAAACCAGTGGTTACCTGTGGGGAGAGGGAAGGTGGGAGGGGTAGAGGATTAAGAGGTACAGACTGTCATGTATAAAATAAGCTATAAGGATATGCTGTATAACACAGGCAATACAGCCAATATTTTAGAATAACTATAAATGGAGAATAACTTTTAAAACTTGTGAATCACTATATTCACAAGTCATGTTGCTCAGTTGTGTCCGACTCTTTGTGACCCTATGAACTGTAGCCTGTCAGGTTCCTCTGTCCATGGGATGTTCTAGGCAAGAATCTGGAGTGGGTTGCCATTCCCTTCTCCAGGGAATCTTCCTGACCCAGGAATTGAACCTGAGTCTCTTGCTTTGCAGGCAGATTCTCTACCATCTGAACCACCAGGAAAGCCCACCCTTTAAAACTTGTGAATCACAATATTTCACACTTGGAACTTATATATTATTGTACATCAACTATAATTTGATGAAAAAGAGATGAAAATCTTATTCCCCACCAGACTTTAAAAATACTTTAAAAATTTAAGTATCAATAAATAATGACAATAAAAATGAATAAAATCCCATTTCTACCTTTAGGGACCTTACATCTTAGAAGAGGAGGCAGGTAAAGTGTCCAGAATTACAAAATAATAGGAAGGATGTGAATGCAATTGATAGGGGGAAGCTGGGGGGTCACAGTTACATCACCAAGAATGGACACAGCCAAGAATATAGAACATTCACTGTGCCTGAGTGGATACACACCCATCGGGACAAATCCATGGAAGGAGAGAAGGAAGGAATGGAAAAGAAGGAGGAGTGGGGGGAAGATGTTGAGCATGAAGTTAAATTATATTTTGCAATGTTTATAAAGTAGTTCTTTTCTTTCTCTTCTCTGTGCCTGAAAAGAGAAAGCCAGAAAGGAAAGCAGGAAGGAGAGAGCACAGAAATGTAAAGGCCAGACTCACAGTAAACCTGTGACATGGAAATCGCGTGGCCCAGATGAGCTACGCCTCTGCCTTTCTGAGTCTGGGCCACAGGGCAGGACCCTCAGGAATGTGTCACAGGAGGGAAGTGGAGCCTGGCTTATGTAGCTCTGAGGACAGGCTTCAGCTGAGATTGCCCAGGGGTGCCTGGAGAAACAGGAACAAAAAGGAGACAATAAAATGGCTTAGTATTTTTTCGCTCCTTTCCCCTATCACTGAGGGTAACACACAGTCTTTCTGCCCTAGTGTAGACATTTTGCTTCCCAGGTGGCACTAGTGGTAAAAATCTCACCTGCCAATGCAGGAGACATAAGAGATGTGGGTTTGATCCCTGGGTAGAGAAGATCCCCTGGAGAAGGAAATGGCAACCCACTCCGGTATTCTTGCCTGGAAAGTCCCATGGACAGAGGATCTTGGCGGGCTGGGGTCCATAGGGTCACAAAGAGTCAGACCACGACCGAAGCGTCTTAGCACCTACACATGTAGACACTTTCCTGGGGTCCCCTAGAGGAGGGTGGGCTTATTAAACTGTGATTGGCTCTGAAATGTATGCAGTTCCCATGTGAGGCTGTCAAGACAAGGCGGGTGAACAAAGAGGAAGATAGCTGCCATCCAGTGTGTCTACATGATCTGGATCATAGGCTGGATCATCTTAATCGAACTTCAGGGACTGGGATTTTCTGTACCATCCAGATTGTCTGAAGCTGATCTGAAATCTCTCTGAGGGCTGATTCATCTTTCTTCTAGAGTCTATTCCTTCCAAGTCACAACCAAATATTTAAGGGTTCACCGCAGAGAGACTTCCACTGGGTGAGCCTTGCACAGTTCCTTTTGTCCTCCAAACCTCATGGGGCTTCTGTATTATCCTTGATTTGGCTTGATTAAATCTTTTACTGATTAGCTTTTTGATCCCTTCAAGGAATTTTTAAAAGTCTCAACAGATGTTCCAATTGTCTGTAGCAAGAGAATTTGCACAGATTGTCTTGAGGATACTATCATTGCTACTCCTTTCACTGAGACATGTTTGGAGGGGATTCTGTTAGAGATTTGGCTAAAAGATCTGTGCACAAGTCCAGTCTTTACTGCTACTAATGAATGTTAGTGAGTAACTTCAGCTTTCAGGAGTTCGTTCTTTTTCTATATCAGTAATTCAATTAGATGATCTTTAACACCCAAAACGTTTTTTATTTCTAGGCTCAGGACTTCCCAATCAGAAAATTACGATACACTGAGAATAAAATGCTCCAGATTTGTGATAATTTAAACTGACTAAATGTATCAAACATGTCTGCCTTACTCTAATTACAGTATGTTTATCAGGATATGTTTCCTGAGGTTCAAGCCAGTAACAGATGTCAGTGTTCAGTGTTCACATACCTGAGGAGAGGAGAAAGAAATGGTAAGCCACTCCAGTATTCTTCCCTGGGATAATCTGATTGACAGAGGAGCCTGCATGCTACAGTCCATGGGGCTGCAAAGAGTCAGACATGACCCAGTGACTAAAAAACAACATTATCTGAAGAGGGAGGAAAATTGAAGTCCGTCTGTGTCATCAAATTCCACTCAAGTGGAAAGAACCACAATGGCTTTTTTTTTTTTTTTTCCCAGAAGAGTGAACTACGTATTGGAAATTGTGTGCCAGATATTGGGGATTTTTAATGGCAAAAAAGGAACCCTAAGGCACCAACAGCTTTGATGCAGCTAGTAGCCCTAAAGCTGGAGGATCAAAGGAAAAAGGATGAAGTTACTAAAGTGTGGAAGCTTATTTTCTCAGGCTTCAAAATCACTGCAGACAGTGACTGCAGCCACGAAATTAAAAGATGCTTCCTCCTTGGAAGAAAAACAATGACAAACCTAGGCAGCCTATTAAAAAACAGGGACATTGCTTTGCCTACAAAAGTCCCTAAACTCAAAGCTATGGTTTCTCCAGTAGTCATGTATGGATGTCAGAGGTGGACAATAAAAAAGGCTTAGTGCCGAAGAATTGATGCCTTCGAACTGAGGTGTTGGAGAAGACTCTTGAGAGTCCTTTGGACAGCAAGGAGGTCAAACCAGTCCATTCTGAAGGAAATCAACCCTGAACATTCACTGGAAGGACTGATGCTGAAGCTGAAGCTCCAATCCTTTGGCCACCTGATGCGAAGAACTGACTTCTGGGAAAAGCCCCTGATGCTGGGAAAGACTGAGGGCAGGAGAAGAAGCGGGTGACAGAGGATGTTGGACGGTCTCACTGACTCCATGGACATGAATTTGAGCAAGTTCTGGGAGATGGTGAAGGACAGGGAAGCCTGGTGTGCTGCAGTCCATGGGGCCACAAAGAGTCAGATACGACTGAGCGACTGAACGACGGAAGCTTGGAGGAAGGCTTGTGGGGCCAAAACCTGAACCTCGGGAAGAGGCCCCCCTCGTGCTGCTGCCTCAGGAACTGTGAGGGGATTCCCCTCATTAACTTTGGTCAGATGTCCTACGCGGACACAGTAAGCCTGGGTCTAGCTGCGCGGGGAGAATCGGCCAGTGGAGTCCAGGGCTGCTACCGAAACAGCCAGTCTGTCCAAATGCAAACCAGGCAGCCAGGCTCTTCTGCCTCCGGCAACCTCACAGCCCCTCTCCTGCCCCCTGCTGGTCGAGCTTCACATATCACCTGCCGGCAAAAGCGAAAGGCAGTCGGGGCATCACAGAGCCGATTATAAGAGGATGGGTTTAAACTTGACAGCACCCTAACCATCAGCGCACCATCTCTGCAGTTTGCACGAGGTCGGGTGTGTTTTGTTATGCTGTCATTGTGAATTATTGGAGTTTTAGGAAAATGAGCTATGCTGATGCCTCAAGTGTTTATGTTGTTTTACCCCAGCAGGTTATGTCGGGGGAAGAAATATGGGTACATTAATAGCAAAAGAAAATGAACCCTCAGAGGAATCATAGAAAAGAGAGTCACTTAGAGAAGCAAAAACATTTCTTTTATTCCTGTTTTTCAACCTATATTTTACTACTTGAGGAATTGCCTTATCTTAGCTTGTTTAAAAGCCCATTCTACTTTCCAATAATATATCATCAGACAAGCATTCCTGTCCCTAGATCCCAAATTGAAGCATCAGTCCACTGCACAGAGGCTCTGAAGGCTGTCTGCGATTCACACACTTCAACACGACCCTCTGTCTAAATACAGACAGACTCCCAGGGAGCTTTTCCTCAAGTGACCTGTGGTTAATCTGGTTACTTGCAAACAAACACATTCCCTCCAGTTTTAGTCTGCTCCATCTCTCTGTCTCTGCCTTTCTTTACCACTATATAAGGATGAGCTCAAATTGTGTTTCAAATTTCATTACGAATTTCATCACAAGTCAAATTTCATTACAATGAACTCTGCTGTGGTGTCTAAATCATTTTTATTATTGTGCAGTTTGTTATATCTAATGAGGTCTATTGTTAATCAAGCTTTTACTTGGGTTTCAAAATCCTCATGGTACAATGAGAACCAATTGAATCAGTGAGGTTTGTTTTATGATAAATGAGTAATTTATATATGGTGGAGTGGTTAGGGTTGTTCAAAACCAGCCAAAGAGATGAGAGTCCTCTGTTCGAAAAATTTACACTAAAATAGGAAGCACAGGCACTGCCATCATGCAGTTAAACATTCTTATACATTTGCCAATATAGAGCAACCCGTGTAAACCAAGACCAAAGCAGAAGCATGATGTCAATTAAGCATAGACTTTGCTGTTTCTTAGGAATAATAATAAAGACTTGCATAGACTTTGCTGTTTCTTAGGAATAATAATAAGGACTTGCATAGACTTTGCTGTTTCTTAGGAATAATAATAAGGACTTCAAAGCATGAAATGCTTTATACTGACAGTTGTCAAGCGGGCTTCTTGAGTTGCAAATCGTAGAAACACTCCTCAGTGGCAGTAGTGATAAAGAACCCACCTACCAATATAGGAGGCATAAGATACGCAGAGTCGATTCCTGGGTCGGGATGATCCCCTGGAGGAGGGCATGGCAACCCACTCCAGTATTCTTGCCTAAAGAATCCCAAGGACAGAGGAGTCTGATGGGCTACAGTTCACAGGGTTGCAAAGAGTCGGACACAACTGAAGCAAGTTAGCATGCGTGCAGCGTGTATAGCTAGACACAAAGTTTATTGAAAAATATTGAACAGTTCATAGAGTCTCTGGAAGGACCAGAGGTACAGTTTTAGAAGCAATCCTGCCAGGTTCCTCTGTCCGTGGGATTCTCCAGGCAAGAATACTGGAGTGGGCTGCCATGTCCTCCTCCAAGAGGTGTTCCTGACCCAGGGATCGAACCCGCATCTCTTTATGTCTCCTGCATTGGCAGGTGGGTTCTTTTACCACTAGCACTGCCTGGGAAGTCCAGTGCCTCCAGGAACAGTGTCCACATCAAACTCTAGAAGTAGACCCGTGAAAGATGTCATGGCCATGCTAAAGAATAGCCATAATGTTTCAGCGGAGCAAGATGGATAATCTCTAGAGACATCTGTGCAGCCCTGTACCTATGTTCAGCAGTAGTGTGCTATGCTCAAAAAACTGTTGAGAGGGGAGTTGTCATGTTAAGTGTTCTTAAAAAAACTCAACAAAATTGTGAAAAAAATTAAAAGAGTGGAGGTCATGGGCATTGAAAAATGTCTCTTTGATGTGAGTTTGGGCCCCTCATCCTAGAAAGGCTGCCCCTGCTATCTCCAGAAGCCTGAGGTATATGCTTCCACTGTTGAGTCCTGGCTGGCATTGCCTTCTGATACAGCTCTACGTGGCTGCATCTCGTTGGTTGAAGACTGGATCCACCCCCTGTGCCCTGGCTGCCTGTGAGATGTAACAAGCATGCTTCTGCCTGCATGGAAGACTGGAGGAGCAGGTCTGGAGGCACTGACACATGAGATGCTTGTGTGCATGCTCAGTTGCACAGTCGTGTCTGACTCTTTGCAATCAAATAGACTATGGCTCACCAGGCTCCTCTGCCATACTGGAGCAGGGTGCCATTTTCTTCTCCAGGCCATCTTCCCCACCCAGGGATTGAGCTAACATTTCCTGAAGCTTCTGCACTGGCAGGCTGATTCTTTACCACTGAGCCCCCTGGAAAGCCCACTGACACATAAGATAAGGAATCCCAAACACAAGAAGGGGTATTTAAAGGTCCCAGCCAGCGAAAAACAGTGGAAAAGGTGTCGTTGATCAAAGTGTGGTACTTAGTCTCTGCATGGTGATAACTCTGGGTGCTGAAGGAAAATGAAGATTTCTGAGCCCTTCCCCTAGATATTATAAACTAGAATCCCTTCAGGGCAATCAGAGACCTGCATTTTCCACAGGGTCCTTGGGTGACTAGGATGAATGCTACAAAGGGGGAATGCCCACACAGTTTATATTTTCAAAAGCACTTTGAAAAACTGTAGTTAATTGACCTTTCGAACTGAATAGGAAAAAGATAAATGGTTCTTTCTGTCAGAGATCAAAATCTTTGTAATTCTGCATAGAAAGGTCTTCTGCTGTGGACAAGACAGGTAAGAAATGTTGTTCTTCATTCCACACGAGGGGCACCAAAGGAGGAAGAAATACAGAACTATGGTGTGAAGAGCTTAACCTCTGAGGCTAGAGTTTAAATGCATTCTATCTCAATTAGCATGGATATCAGACTATATTTTCCCAAAGGTGGCCCCAATATCTCCCAGCCCACATGATATTATAGAAGCTTTTAAAATCTTGACCTTCCCCATACCCCATTAAGAAACGGAGGTCATTTTTCCCCATACTGAATCTGGCCTTTGTGACAGCTTCAGCCAGTGGAATGTACCAATGGCTGAAGTAATGTGTTATGACTCCTGAGACAAAGTCATAACATGCCTTGTGCTTTTATCTGGTCCTCTGTGGACACTTGCTCTGGGAATCCAGCCACAATGCTGTGAGGAAGCCCAAGCAGCTGACACAGAGGCGAACAGGGGCCCCTGCTGACCTGCCGGTGACCAGCATCCTGCCATGGAAGCCATTGGTGAGAACAGGTCCCCAGCCCTCAGCTGAGCGGTCCACTTGGTACCACATAGAGCAGGGTCAAGGCACAGGGTCAAGGCATCCCTACAGATCTTTGACAAAAATGTAAAGGAGTGAAAAAAATGAATCACTGCATTGCTCTAAGTCACTAAATCAGGGAGGTTTTTTGTGTAGCCACAGATCACCGATAAGGAAATGAGCTAATTAACCTCTTTGTGATTCTGTATCTCTGTATATAAAATAAGAACAGTAACTGTATCCACTTCACAGAGTTTTAATAAGAATTAGATAAGTTATTGTATGTAAAGCACTTAGAAAATAGCCTGACTATTATAAGTGTTATATGAGTATTTGGTTGAAGAAATAGGTGAAGGTGGATGGCATGACTGAAGAGGACATTAAGAGGCAATCCAGAATTCCTTTAAACGTACAGTGTAATTATCCCAGATTTCATGTATCTGATGTGCAGCAGCTTAATTTAGTCATCATCCAAATGATGACTTTTTTAAAACTTAAAATGAGGTTTACTAGTTTTAATTCTATCTATCATTTCAGCTACACTAAATTTATTAATATTTATTTAATTAAAATGCATTATTTGTTCTTGCCATGAATCATTTATTCTTATTATTTTCAAGTTGGACATTAGAGTCTAGATACCTAGGTGTGTTTCAAATCTCTTTCCCTTAATGAATGACCTTAGCCAATCACCTTCGTTGTCAGCAAAGACCTTGTTGTTGCTGTTCAGTTGCTCGGTCCTGTCCAACTCTTTGCTGCCCTGTGTTCTGCAGCACGCCAGGCTTCCCTGTCCTTCACCATCTCCTGGAGCTTGCTCAGACTCATGTCCATCGAGCTGCTGATGCCATCCAACCATCTCATCCTCTGTCGTCCCCTTTTCTTCCTGCCCTCAATCTTTGCCAGCATCAGGGTCTTTTCTAATGAGTCAGCTCTTCGTATCAGGTGGCCAAAGTATTGGAGGTTCAGCTTTAGCATCAGTCCTTCTAATGAATATTCAGGACTGATTTCCTTTAGGATGGATTGGTTTGATCTCCTTGCTGTCCAAGGGACTCTCAAGAGTCTTCTCCAACATCACAGTTCAAAAGCATTAATTTTTCGGCATTCAGCCTTCCTTATAGTTCAACTCTCACATCTGTACATGACTACTGGAAAAACCAGAGCTTTGACTATACTGACCTTTGCCAGCAAAGTAATGTCTCTGCTTTTTAATATGCTGTCTAGGTTTGTCACAGATTTCCTTCCAAGGAGCAATTGTCTTTTAAATTTATGGCTGCAGTCACCATCTGCAGTGACTTTGGAACCCAAGAAAATAAAGTCTCTCACTGTTTCCATTGTTTCCCTATCTATTTGCCATGAAGTGATGGGACCAGATACCATGATCCTAGCTGTCTGAATGCTGAGTTTTAAGCCGGCTTTTTCACTCTCCTCTTTTACCTTCATCAAGAGGCTCTTGAGTTCCTCCTCGTTTTCCGCCATAAGGGTTGTGTCTTCTGCATATCTAAGGTTATTGACATCTCTCCCAGCAATCTTGATTACAGCCTGTGCTTCATCCAGCCCGGCATGTAGCATGATGTAACTCCATTACTTTGGCCAAGTGAAGAGTTGACTCATTGGAAAAGACTCTGATGCTGGGAGGGATTGGGGGCAGGAGGAGAAGGGGATGACAGAGGATGAGATGGCTGGATGGCATCACTGACTCGGTGGACGTGAGTCTGAGTGAACTCCAGGAGTTGGTGATGGACAGGGAGGCCTGGTGTGCTGCAATTCATGGGGTCGCAAAGAGTCGGACACGACTGAGTGACTGAACTGGACTGAACTCTGCATATAAGTTAAAGAGCTACTAGCCTGCCTGCTGCTGCTAAGTCACTTCAGTCGTGTCCGACTCTGTGCGACCCCATAGACGGCAGCCCACCAGGCTCCTCCATCTATGGGATTTTCCAGGCAAGAGTACAGGAGTGGGGTGCCATTGCCTAGTAGCCAGCAAATAAGCATTTGGAAAACAAGTGAATCTATCCCATAAGATATGAATTTTAGATCCTCCTGTTCCTCTAGGATGTGGTTCTTTACCAGGCAAATGACCTGTTGGAAATAATATTAATAGAACTGAGAGTGAGAATAGCTGAAACTGTGGCTCAAATGTGATAGAATCTTGCTGGGCAACAAGTTGTCACAGGGTTGAGATGCCAGGAGATGCACCATTGATCAAGGTGACAGTGGCTGGACAAGGAAGACCTCAGAAGACAGGTGACCCTCCCAGGGCCCCAGCCACAGAAACCCCTGTCGCCACCAGACGTCTCTGAAACAAGAGCAGGTTGTCTAGTGACTGGTCTTCTTTCCCTCATACCTCAAAATACCTCAACACCATTGTATTTGTTATTCTCACTGTAGAGAAAACTGATTCTAAAGTTAGTAGCTTAAAACTACAAACACTTAGTATCCTGTAGTTTCTGTGGGTCAGGAAGTAAGGGTGGGCTTTGCTGGGAGCTTCTGGGTCAAGGTCCTGCAGGAGGTGGCAGTCGGGCTGTTGGCTGGGGTTACAGCCTTGTCTGAGGATGTGAGAGGGGTATCTTCTTCCAAGATCACTCACGTGGGAGGAGGAAGGAGACATCAGTTCCTTTCTGGCTGTTCACCCCGAGCTTGCATCCCTGGGCAGATGGGCCTTTCCACAGGCATCCTCACAGCACAGCAGCCTGCTTCCCACAGAGCAAGCAGTCTAGGAGGGAGAAGACAAGAGCCAGAGTGAGAGAGGGCCTTGGAGAGATTTTTTTTATCGCTTCATCTCAGTTGTGTGATTTGCAGCCCCTGCTGCCGTGTTATTCTGTTTGACCCACCTGGTACAACTGGGGTGTGGGCTACTCCGGGACCATTTTCAAGGCTACTCACTACAGCCATCCTTGTGTGAAAAGCTTTTTCCCTGGTGTTCCTTTCAAGTCTCCCCTCGGTGTTTACCTCCATCTTATTGCATCTGCATCGCGGTGCTGGAGGTGAGCTGGGAAGGCACTCTGCTCACACCACACCAACAGCTCTCTGTCCAGGGGTCACTGTGTGCCTGACTCTGAGCTGGTCACCATGTGGACTGCAGAGAAGGACAGCTGTGTACCTGTCCCCCGCTGGTATTCTCTTGGGGCAAATGAGTCAGAGTGTGCTTAATGACAAGGCAGGAAAAAATATAGCCAACATAAAAAGAAACTGTGGTTCTCATTCACATGTAGTCAAGTGTTAATCAAGTTTTAACTAATAAATGAAATGAAGAGGTTAGGGTAGATCTTGGGATCTACCAGGATCCCAGACCTTGGGATTCTGGTCAGCTTTCCATTTCCTAAGGATTATGTGTTTAAGGAATATAACTGGAAATGATGGAAAGCCAGTGAGATCTTATGTTCTAGAAGCTTCCATAGTTGGCCAAAATGGCCTCCTGGTCTTC
>SJYX01012239.1:359989-390725 GCA_006410675.1 Oreotragus oreotragus | reverse complement strand
CGGAGTTCACTCAGACTCACGTCCATCAAGTCCGTGATGCCATCCAGCCATCTCATCCTCGGTCGTCCCCTTCTCCTCCTGCCCCCAATCCCTCCCAGCATCAGAGTCTTTTCCAATGAGTCAACTCTTCTCATGAGGTGGCCAAAGTACTGGAGTTTCAGCTTTAGCATCATTCCTTCCAAAGAAATCCCAGGGTTGATCCCCTTCAGAATGGACTGGTTGGATCTCCTTGCAGTCCAAGGGACTCTCAAGAGTCTTCTCCAACACCACAGTTCAAAAGCATCGATTCTTCGGCGCTCAGCTTTCTTCACAGTCCAACTTTCACATCCATACATGACCACAGGAAAAACCATAGCCTTGACTAGGCGGACCTTAGTCGGCAAAGTAATGTCTCTGCTTTTGAATATACTATCCAGATTGGTCATAACTTTTCTTCCAAGGAGTAAGCGTCTTCTAATTTGAATTGACAAGAGTTGGACTCCAGTTGATATAGTGGGCTCCAATATCAAGGTCAATGAGAGAAGTGGAAATAATGCTTCTCAAATTTTTCCTCGTGGAAGAAGAACATGAGCACATGAAGTCGCTTTACATTTTCTGGTTTTTCTTTAAAATCTGTAAGGACTTATCTGCATTCTTCCCCACCATGTGTGTGCGATTGTTTTATTGTAAAATGAATATGTTATAGTTGTGTTTAATTTCTGCTTCTGTGTGTCCCCTTTATGTGTTAGTTCCTAGACAATGTCCACATCCAGCGATGTGTTAGTTATAAACTTTAGCAGGTGGTCTATGGTTCCCTTCTGATTTTAATGATTTAGAGCTTTAACTAATTTCACCGGTTACCAGGCAGTTAGCATTGTAGAGGTGAACAGTTGTCAGTGTTAACTTGGAAATGTAATGCCATCTTAATGCAATGACAGTTGCTTCAAGAGCGGTTCATGGGGCAGTCTCCCTCGGCTGTTGTAAGGGATCAGCTGTTAGGACTGATGACTACCTTCTCCTGAGTCTTTGAATCTCCTGTAGTCAACCATCACAGTTCTAGGCAGCCCAGATGAGATGTGCAGACAGCTTTGGTTAGGGGGAACGTGGCATCGCCCAGCTCCAAAAGACCCCAGTGCCTTTCAGGTGACCCTTTTGCATAGCTGCAGGTCTTACCATTCAGGAAATCCTTTTCCCTCTTACCCTTCAGTCCTAGGAGTTATGGCCACTTCCCACTGTTACTTCTCCCTATGAATTCCCAGTTAGTTCCCCAGCCCTGCTCGTACCTTGATAAATATTTTCTTTGGTAACACCTTTTCAATTCCCTTTTGCATCACTCACTGGTTACTTGCTGTAATCCTCACGTATTCTCTTTCCTGAGCTCTACCACTATGGTCCAGTACTATCTGAATGTATTGACTGTCACTTCAGAGTAGTCTCAACTCCCAAACAGAACTCATCAGAAACCTGCCCCTCTTGATGCATTGCCTGAATCAACAGAGATGCTAGTTTATATTAGGTACCACCCCAGATACCAAGATATCACCCATTTCTCTCCATCTCACATCACCCTGACCATCACTAATTTATATCAACTCTCCTTCCTAAGGTTTCCCAAATTTCCCACTTCTTTACCATCTTTACAGTTCTGTTCTCATTATTTGTCAACATTGCCTTCTAATGGATCCATCTGCCTCCAACTCTCCTTCCCTATTTATTTTCCATTGTTTTCATCTTCTCAGAATCGTACATTACAAAGACAAAAACTGTCTCTGCCAAGTACTCTATAAAACCTTTAATGGCTTATCATCGCCTTAAAGATAAAGTCTAAACTTCTTAACAAAGCAAGTAAGTTTGTTTTTCTTCCTTCCTTCAAAAAGAAAAATATTTCTTTGGCTGTATTGTGTCAGTTGTGGTGGGAGGGACCTGGTTTGTCATGCAGGCTCTTGTGTTGCAGCAGGTGGTTTCTCTGCTTGTGGCTCGTGAACTCAGGAGCTGCGGCCCTCAGGCCTAGTTGCCCTGTGCCATCCCAAACTGGGATTGAACCCACATCCCTTGCTTTGCAAGGTGGATGCTTAACCACAGGACCATCAAGGAGACCCCCTTCCTTCCTTCCTTTTCCTTCCTTTTCTTTCTTTCTTTTTTTTCTTAAACTTCTTAACCTTTTTCCTGGTACTTCCTCATAAGCACTCTATATTGAGTGCTACAAAGTCCTCCCGTGTTTATCATAGATGGTTCAACTCCACACTCATGCATTTGTACATCTATTGCCTTTGCCAAGGGGAATCTCTGCACGGTAGTCCTTCAAGTCCTACCTCCAGCATAACCCTCTCTAGGCAACCTGCCCAGATAACCACAACCCCTGTAACTTGTTTGGGAGCATCTCAAGGGTTCCACTGGCCTCTGTTCCTCGGGTGATGTCATGTGCCAGGGCAAGGTGCTGTGTTCTGCTGGAGGAAATGCCATCACTTTCATAGTGATACAACACCCCTTAGAATTAAAACAAAGTCGTAAGTTTTAGGTGAGTGCTGCCAAGTTGCCTCAGTCATGTCCGACTCAGTGACTCTGTGCACTTTAGCCTGCCAGGCCCTTCTGTCCATGGGATTCTCCAGGCAAGAATGCTGTAGAGGGTTGTCAACCCAGGGATCAAACCCACATCTCTGACTGAATTGTTTCTCAACTTAGTTAAGGGCCGCTCCATCCTGGCCCCAAACCCTGGAGCTATTCTGTACTCTTCTTTCTTTAAGGTCCAGCACCTATCCATCAGCAAAGCTTCAGGAGTTTACTTTGCTGCTGCTGCTGCTGCTAAGTCACTTCAGTCGTGTCCGACTCTGTGTGACCCCATAGACGGCAGCCCACCAGGCTCCCCCATCCCTGGGATTCTCCAGGCAAGAATACTGGAGTAGGTTGCCATTTCCTTCTCCAATGCATGAAAGAGAAAAGTGAAAGTGAAGTTGCTCAGTCTGTCCGACTGTTAGCGACCCCATGGACTGCAGCCCACCAGGCTCCTCCGTCCATTGGATTTTCCAGGCAAGAGTACTGGGGTGGGGTGCCATTGCCTTCTCCAATGCATGAAAGAGAAAAGTGAAAGTGAAGTCGCTCAGTCTGTCCGACTGTTAGTGACCCCATGGACTGCAACCCACCAGGCTCCTCCGTCCATTGGATTTTCCAGGCAAGAGCACTGGGGTGGGGATAAGTATATAAAAATATGACTGCTTCTCATGCTCTGCATTGCCACCACCATGGTCTCAAAGTCATTATTATTCTGTCTGTTTATTGCAATAGTTTCTTACTAGCCTCCCTGTTTCTAACTTTACATCCTAACAATTTATTCCAGGGCTTCCAGATTGCTTCTCTTAAAATAAACCAGATGTTTCTCTTTTACTCAAAATCTTCAGTATAAAAGCCAACTTCCTTATACTGACTTCCAGAACTTTCATGAGTTGACGCTGGCCTTACTGAGATCAGCTCTGACTGTCCTAGTTAGGGCTCAGTACCTTTCAGCCACACTAGACTTGTTGCAGTTCCCAACTTTTCCAAACTTAGTCCTTCCTCACGCTCTTTGCTTTAATTATTTTCTCTGCCTGCCATATTCTGTCCCCAGATATATTCATGGTTTGTTTCTCTATTTCCTTCAAGTCTTGGCTCAAACATCATCTAAAAGTAAAATCTTTCCTGAAAAACATATTTTAAATCACTCCCCTTTCCAGAATTTATGTCTCCTTTACCTACTTTATATTTCTCCACAGCATCATTGCATAATGTATACTAAACTTTCCTTTTTAATTTTTGTTTTTTGTCTTTTCTACCAACACTCATATTCACACACATAATAAAAAGTAAGATCCATTTAAACAGAATTTTAGTTTCGCTCATTGCTGGACTCCCTCAAATCTAGAAAATTGCCCTGGCACATACATAGCAGACACCCAGGAAGTATTTGTTATTTGAATAAATAATATACAAAGGTAAATTTCAATTTTTTTCTGTTTATCAGAAAGCTTCTTGAAAATTACTCTAAATTACATTCAGAAGCAAATGTTTTGGTGACAAAAGAAGGCTTGGGATCATTTCATATGTAGTTTAGATAGTGAATGTAATTTAAAGGTAGGCTGAAATGACACTGGATCTTCCCAGGTGGCTCAGTGGTAAAGAATCTGCCTGCATTGTAGAAGATGTGGGTTAGATCCCTGGGTTGAGAAGATCTCCTGGAGAAGAAAGCAGCAACCCCTTCCAGTATTCTTGCCTGGAAAATCCCATGGACAGAGGAGCCTGGTGGTCTAGGGCCCATGGGGTTGCAAAGAGTTGACACTATACAGTATGGCAAAAACATCTTGCTTTCATGATCTAATGTTACAAAATATACCTGGAGTTTAAAAAAAACAAATTGCATAAGTGAACGAGGAGAGCGAAAATTTGGCTTACAGCTCAACATTCAGAAAACAAAGATCATGGCATCCAGTCCCATCAGTTCATGGCAAATAGATGGAGAAACAGTGGAAACAGTGGCAGACTTTGTTTTTTTGGGCTCCAAAATCACTGCAGCCATGAAATTAAAAGACACTTACTCCTTGGAAGGAAAGTTATGACCAACCTAGACAGCATATTAAAAAGCAAAGACATTACTTTGCCAACAAAGATCTGTCTAGTTAAGACTATGGTTTTTCCACTAGTCATGTATGGATGTGAGAGTTGGATTATAAAGAAAGCTGAGCACCAAAGAATTGATGCTTTTGAACTGTGGTGTTGGAGAAGACTCTTGAGAGTCCCTCGGACTGCAAGGAGATCCAGCCAGTCCATTCTAAAGGAAATCAGGCCTGAATGTTCATTGAAGGGACTGATGGTGAAAGCTGAAACTTCAATACTGTGGCCACCTGATGTGAAGAGCTGATTCATTTGAAAAACCCTGATGCTGGGAAAGATTAAAGGCAGGAGGAGAAGGGGACGACAGAGGATGAATTGGCTGGATGGCATCACTGACTCAATGGACATGAGTTTGGGTAAACTCTGGGAGTTGGTGATGGATAGGGAGGCCTAGCGTGCTGCAGCCCATGGGGTCGCCAAGAGTCGGACATGACTGAGCGACTGAACTGAACTGATAATGTTCATGATTTGTTTCTAAATTAAGCCAGACATGTTTAAACCAATGTTAAGTTGAAAAATAATCAAAAGCAACTCAATGCCTAATAGTGTTTAGTAGCCTAAATGAAGGTATACTGAAGCCACACGAGTCTCATCCTTAGCTGTGAGCCCTCCCTAGCCTTTCTCAGTGTTAACGCCATTCTTGTGACCTCCCAACACTAGAGTAAGGTTTTCTCCCAAAATGAGTATGGCTCTTTGCACCCTCTGGACTTGCCCCACATCCCAACATGGGAGAATTGTGAAACTTTTCACCAGAAAGTTGCCTCCCTGGTCCTTCCCACCTTGGTAGGTGTCCCTCTTGATGTCTGTTTCTCTGGCTTTGATTCCAGTAAGGCCCCAGTAGGCCTACTCTGTCTCCTGTCCCGCCCGTTTTAGTTAGACTATGTCGTGGTGAGGCTGCCAGTGCTTTTGTCTGAATTCTGTGACTCTCTACCTGGCCTACCTTTGGGTGAAATCCAGGTAGTAGTGTCTTCTGCATTGGCGGTTTCCTGTGAAAAAGCTTCAGTTATGCATGACGAATAAATTCTAGAGATCTGCTATACACAAATGTTGCCTACAGTTAACAATACTGTAATGAACACTTAAAGTACTTTTAAGAGGGTAGGTTTCATGGTAAGTGTTATCACCACAGACACGCACAAAAAGAGACAGAGAAATTAAAATGGATGTTTATACTGGCATAAAGGCTGGTAGAGTAACTTTGAAAATCTTGGATGTTGACCTAAGACGGCTGTTGCAGCTTATAGAAGAAAGAAGATCTATAAAAAGAGGCTTAAGTGACTGGAGGAGGCTTCAGAGCTGAAGCAGGTGTTTGACCAAAGTTATACACAATGTATTTTGTATATTTCTAAATCCTCTCTTTTTCTTTTTTTCTCCCCAGTTTTAAATATGTCATGCCTTTGTTATATTCTCTGCATTTTTGTTATTATTGAGTATTATTAATTTATTTATTAATTACTAAGCATAAGTGATTGGAGAAGGAAATGGCAACCCGCTCCAGTATTCTTGCCTGGAGAATCCCAGGGATGGGGGAGCCTGGTGGGCTGCCGTCTATGGGCTGACACAGAGTCGGACACGACTGAAGTGACTTAGCAGCAGCAAGCGTAAGTGATTTACTGATTTACTCTTCCATTTCATCAAATTTGATTGTAAATATCAATATCAATGTCTTTCTTGAATTTATTATAGTTCTGGTATTTGCTACAGCAAACAATTGTGTACACACGTGATCACAGGTGATTAGGATCCTTCTGAGTTCTGAATGGTTGAATTTAGTTGTGTTGTTAGAAAAAGATGCATATATGTTCAGGAATAAAAGTAGAATAACCAGTTTTACAAAGATGCATGATTACTCAATAGACTCAATGGACATGAGTTTGAGTAGACTCTGGGAGTTGGTGATGGACAGGGAGGCCTGGGGTGCTGCAGCCCATGGGGCCACAAGAGTGGGACATGACTGAACTGAACTGAATGATGAGATGCATGTTAGATTTTCTATAGTATTCTGTGAGATCTAAATATCTAGCACTGCCATTACTACGATGACGAGTACTACTACTATAGCATTGAAGGAACATACTCTGTGTGCCCAACACTGCATACTTCATGTACCTTATCTCATTTAATCCTCCCAAGGAGCTCTAGTTATTAAACTAATGCTATTTCCCTGAACACCCTGTGCACTTAATTGTGTCTGTGGGTAGGTTGTTTCCTGTGCCTGACTGTTTTCCTTGCTTGTATCTATCTGGTCAGAACCTACTGACCCTTTTAAATTCTATTTGGAAATCTCTTAGGGAAGTGTTCCGAGATATTGCTTTCACCCACATTCTTCCCCTTTGCTTCCTTTTCATCAAACACACTTTACTGTATTTTTGACAATTAAAAAATCATTATTTATATCTTTAAGTTTTCCTACTACTTTAGCATATCTTATGATGCTCATGAATAACCCATGACAAGAAAATGCTTGCTCAAAGTCATATAGCTCATCTAGTTATTTTTCCTTTTGCCCTTTCATATCGTTATTGACTATTTTATTTTTATTCTATTTTGTATGACTTCATTTATTTACTTAATTTTGGTCGTGCTGGGGCTTCATTGCTGCACCCTCTTCTCTAGCTGCAGTGAACAGGAGTCACTCTCCAGCTGCGGTGCACAGGTTGCTCGTGGTGATGGCGCCTCTCGTTGCAGAGCATGCGCTCTGGGGCACTCAGGCTTCAGTAGTTGCTGCACGTTGGGGAGAAGGCAATGGCACCCCACTCCAGTACTCTTGCCTGGAAAATCCCATGGACGGTGGAGCCTGGTAGGCTGCAGTCCACGAGGTCGCTAAGAGTCGGACATGACTGAGCAACTTCACTTTCACTTTTCACTCTCATGCATTGGAGAAGGAAATGGCAACCCACTCCAGTGTTCTTGCCTGGAGAATTCCAGGGACGGGGGAGCCTGGTAGGAGGCCGTCTATGGGATCGCAGAGTCAGACACGACTGAAGGGACTTAGCAGCAGCAGCAGCAGCAGCACATTGGCTCCGTAGCTGTGGCTCCCTGGCTCTAGGGCACAGGCTCAGTAGCTGTGGCGCACAAGCACGTGGGGACTTCCCAGATCAAGGATTGAACCCATGTGTCCTGCACTGGCCAGCAGATTCTTTACCACTGAGCCGCCAGGAAAGCTTTAATAATTTTCTTAATGTTCATATTTTATCTGTTGATTATTTTCGATTCTATAGGTTAATGAATCTGCTGATAGTAGGTTCTTTCTTTCTTCTAAGTATTAATATCTGCTTCTGCTGCTGCATCTGACTCTGTGTGACCCCACGGACTGCAGCCCGCCAGGCTCCACTGTCCATGGGATTCTCCAGGCAAGAGTACTAGAGCGGGTTGCCGTTTCCTCCTCCAGGGGATCTTAACCCAGGGATCGAACCCAGGTCTCCTGCATTGCAGGCAGATTCTTTACTGCTGAGCCACCAGGGAAGCCCAGTAATATCTACTTTCTTTTTTTTTTTTTTTTTATGTATCAATAATTACTTTATTTTTTTTTGTATTTATTTATTTTTTTACACGAACTCCCAAACCTTAAGAGTTTTATCTAGAACATCAAATACCATATTAAATAGTGATGTATAATGGGTCTGTGTTCTAGTTTGCCAGAACAGTGCAGGTATAAATGGTTGTCCCAAGAAAGGCCACTGTCTCAGTACAACGAATGCTTGCACTTTATTTAATTTTCAGAAAATGTGCTGAGAAAAACTGGAAAATTTCACGCTCAGTTTAGAATTGTGGATATGGAATATATATTTCATTCCTGATTTAATAGCAATTCTTCTGATATTTTTCTGTTACTATTATGTTTGCCATAGGTTTATAATAGAAATTTTTCATCTTACAAAATTTTCCTTTTATTTTTAGTTGTTTTAATCAGAAATTGTTTACTTGATCAAATGTTTCTATCTTATCTACTAGATAATTACATTTTAATGTAGCAAACTATGGTAATTGATTTCCTAATATTGAGCAACATTTAAAAGCCTAGTGTAAACTGTACTTAGTCATGAAGTATTATTAGTTTATTCAATTTCAAAATTTGATGTATGAATAGTTTATATGGGATTCTAAAACTGATGTTTATGGGAATAGTTTATAACTTTCTTTATGTCCTTGCTTGTCTGATTTGTGTACCAAAGTTATAAAAGCCTCATAAAATGAGCTATAGATATTTCCATGTATATCCATATTCTATATCATGATGAAACTAAAATGTTCAAGCGTATTACTCTTAGAGTTAAATATTTTTAAATTCCTTTTCATGATATTCTATCATTATTGGTTTATCTGCATTTTCTACTTGCTTTTGTTTCAGTTTGATAATTTATATTTTCCTAGAATATTATTTCATCTACATTTTCAAATTTATTCATTGAAAACAAAGTTTTACCTAGTGTTTTCTTTTGCATATCTTCTCTATGTTTAGCTATGTCTCTTTTCTCACAATAGTAATTGTGGTTTCTTTTTTTTTTTTTTACTCTTGATATTAAGGTATATTCTTGAAAAAGGCAGTATTGTACAGGAACCACTACTGTGGTGAAAACTGATGTGGTTTCTTTTTTACTTGATTAAGCTTGACAGATGTTTGTCACTGTGTTGGTCTTTACAAGTTAAAAGACTTCGGTTTTAATGATCACTTAAAGTTTTTTGTTAGATGTTTGTTTTCTTGTATTAATTTCAATTTATTCAATGTTTTTTTATATTTTCTTTGTTTTTTTATCGATTATTTTTCAACTTCTTCAACTGAATGTCTAGTTAATTTATTTTTAGTTAATTTTTTTAATGTATACATTTAGAGTAAAACATTTTCTTTAGAGTACTGTGTGCAGGGTTTTCAATAACTTCATTTCTATGTAAGATATACTTTTAGTTAAACCAAAAATGTTTTTAGAAGAGAGACCCCAAGTTTTTTGGGGGGTATCATTTTTTAAAAAAAATCAAAATTTTATGACTTTTAGTTGGTGAATGTAGTCTATATGATTTTTGCTTTTTGGAGTGTGTCTTTTTTGTGGTCAAATTCAAGCTTAATGTTTATGAATGTTTCATGAAACATTCATGAAGACAATGTCTATTCTCTGTTTAATAGGTATAAAGCTCTAGGTAAATTTGATTATTCATTGTTTTGTTACTTGATTCCTTTAAATTTGATTTTTTTGACTTCTTGATGTATTTGTGTTTTAGGTATATTAAAGAGGTTCTTGTGACTGTGGAATTTGTATGTGTGTGTGTATGTTTCTATTAGTCTTTACTTTGTATGTTTTTAAGCCATATTTTAAAGCACATGTTGGTTCATGCTTATTCTGTGCTCTGAGTATATGTTGTTCACCAATTTAAAATTGGCTATTTTAATAAATTTTAATTTTTGTTACTTCTTGCCAGACATCAATATTCCTACACCTACTTTTGTTTATTTTGCACTTACCTTTCTCAGTGTTTTGCATATACCAGAGCTAGGGTAACTGATGATGTTGCTTTAGCAAATAACATCACTGAGTAACACAACTGTATTATTCTTTCTTAGGGCCTCTCAGTTTCCTTTAATTTATTCAGNTATTTTGCACTTACCTTTCTCAGTGTTTTGCATATACCAGAGCTAGGGTAACTGATGATGTTGCTTTAGCAAATAACATCACTGAGTAACACAACTGTATTATTCTTTCTTAGGGCCTCTCAGTTTCCTTTAATTTATTCAGACTTTTTATCTATTTATTAGCCTAGTCATTCTTACTTGCATTTTTCTCATATTCCTGACCACCACTTTATCAGTTAGAAATGGTTATATCTCAGCCTCCTCTTATTTCTTAAAATTAAATTTGGGGGTTTTTGTTACTATGCAAAGTATAAGAAAGTATTTTTGCTCTCATACTGACTGAATAGAACTAGTCAGGATAGTCCCCTGATTTTTTTACTGATGGTCCTGGATTATTAGAGTGGGTATTTGCAGTCCCAGAATGAGCCCTTTTCTCTCTGTACACATTTAGAGTGTTTCATGCCTCCTTGAAGAGCGGGGTGAATGTAGTAGGACTAGTGATATGACTTGAGCTCTTTAGAAAGTGCATGAGAGAGAGTACCCCGGCATGCAGGGAAGCGAAAGGTGGAAGTCATGGCTTTGAACATGCTGGAGTAGGATCACATCAGTATGGTACATGTGTTAGATGTGGCCATGTAATTTTGATTACTTAGGTAAATTAGAAAACATGTGATAAAGAGTTTCCAAAATAAGTTCTGGATAATACTCCCATAGCCTTTTACTGCTCTTGGAATACAATTCACTGGCTACTTAACACCTCCTACTGCTACTATCTCATGTATAGCTTCATCTGAGGCTGGCTGAGTTAAGGAAACCGTCCAACATGTTGATTGAAAAAGAAAAAAAAAAAATCTCTGACTGCTGGGAGTAAGTTAAAGTGTTGGTAGAGATCTGAGAAATCAGAAGACAGGAGGAAAGTGGATAATAAAATGAAGAAAGGCATTCCATGATTCAGTAGAATGGCTCTGAAAGTAATGATAGACTCTATGTTTTCTTCTCTGAAATCCTTAAGAGAGCATCATGGAAATTGCAACTAATTTTCAAGATTGAAAGAAAAAGTTGTCTACAAATTATAAATTTTATATTATAGCATTTTTGAAATTCATTCTATGAAGTTCTACTCTGAGGAGACTACTCATTAAAAAAAAAGTAAAAATACTTCCAAGGTTAATGCATATTAAAAGAAGAGTGGCAAATTCTGAGGTAAAGGCAGCCATTAAACTTGGAGTTATTATGATTTCCAAACATTTAAAACTCTAAAAACTATTACCACTTAGCAGTTCAGAAAAGCCAATTTATATATTAAATTATAATTTTCATGGACATATAATTCATAAATTTATTATATAACATCTATCCTGTTACAGAAACATGCTAGTTACATAAGGCTTTGCTTTATGTCAGTGAGACAAAATACAAGTTATATATAAATAAACCAAATGTGTCTCATCTATATACATTTGTATAAATATTCATACAAAAAGACTGACATGTCATGACAAAAATAAGTGTGTTTGGTCTGGAGTTAAAGCTAATTTAAAATATTTATTTTTGTGGAGGTTCANCAGTTCAGAAAAGCCAATTTATATATTAAATTATAATTTTCATGGACATATAATTCATAAATTTATTATATAACATCTATCCTGTTACAGAAACATGCTAGTTACATAAGGCTTTGCTTTATGTCAGTGAGACAAAATACAAGTTATATATAAATAAACCAAATGTGTCTCATCTATATACATTTGTATAAATATTCATACAAAAAGACTGACATGTCATGACAAAAATAAGTGTGTTTGGTCTGGAGTTAAAGCTAATTTAAAATATTTATTTTTGTGGAGGTTCAGCTAAGTTTTCCTGTAATACTTTTTGTTTAGGTGTCTAAACATGGCCAGGAAATCTGAGTCTAAAGTTCTCTTCTTAAAACGTATCTATTGAAATTATTATTAAAAAATAATATAGTAACTGATTTCATATTTCAAAATACTTTGAGGAAAAAAATGAAGTTACTGTGTTTTTAAGGGGACAATTTCATTAATATAATCTTATTTACCTACCTATCTGAGGCTTCCCTAGTGGCTCAGCAGTAAAGAATCCGCCTGCAGTGGAGGAGCAGTGGGAGACACCAGTTTGAACCCTTGATCAGAAAGATTCCCTGGAGGAGGGCATGGCAACTCACTTCAGTATTCTTGCCTGAGGAATCCCATGGAAGGAAGAGCCTGGCAGGCTAAGGTCCATAGAGTCACAATGAGCTGGACATGAATGTAGTGACTTAGCACGCACCTGCCTATCTAGCTAGCTACCATAAAAACGTATATGTTTGAGAACTGTTAATTTTTACAAACTGATCATTTACATACTATACCCCAAAACTGGCTAGCATTCAGCATAGACTAAAACAGAAGAAAAAAGTTCTCTCTGTGGTCCTCAATTTACTGTCATCTAGATGGACAGCTCCAACCTCCATAGGCTTTTCCCCACAATGATATATGCCTTATGTTGGACAAGAATTTGTTACCACTCCACAAGTAATATTGGACTTAATATATCTAAGTTGCCTGCTGGATATTAACTGTATAAAAAACACTATGTTGCCATTGATAGCTATCATCTATTAAGCATTTACCACATACCAGGAATGCTGGAAATGAGATAAATCTCACAGGTTATTGTTACTCATGTCTGCATTTAAATAAAAACCAACTGAGTTATAGAGATGTCAAGGTTATTCATCCAAGATCATATGGGACAGGACAATAGAGAGTGACTTTAATCCTATTTAATGCTGTTTCTACTGTATCATCTGGTTTTATCTGACCTCCTGTGATTCTATGGAGTCTTACAAAACTCTTTTGATCTTTAGGATATAATTTGTTGTATGTAGTCCAAGTATTTCATATTAACCTTAAGTTCACATAAACATATGCCCATTTGGATTACTTAGAAGACACTGAATTAGAGAGTCTGACCGAAAAAGGTTTTCTTTTGTAAGTTCAGACATAGTTTGTATCAACTTACACATGTATAAGAATAAATGTGTATATACATATTAAATGTGTACAAATAATACAGGAGAGTAGAAAGCAGATATATTTTAAAAATTTACATTGTCTTTCTTTTCCATACATCATTCATCTAGTCTACATTATGCTTTTAGGTTTTAGCTAATTTGTGTTCAGGGAGTGTAAATTTGCTTAAGAATCTATCAAAGTAAAAAGTGATTTAATAAGTAATTTTTTCCAGAAAAATTATATAGATATGCCCATACATACACACATAAGCATACACATACAAAACTATATAGATAGATTCAAAAGTAAAATATCTATGTTGACGTGTGTAAGTCTGCATACATATGCAGACACATATATGTATGTATACACACACACACATAATCTACATTATTTTTGTGATGTTACTTCTATCAACACAGATAACTGTGGAACTACACCTATAATTTGTATTGGTATTTTCAGAGACACACAAGACTTTTATTCCCTACATGCTTCCTTGTTTTAATTATGTCTTGAAAGATATTTGCAGGTGCCTTTGGGGACAGCATCTCTGGTTGTTTTGTGCTTAGTTTACATTTATGTTTTAATCTGTTGTCCACAGGCTGCTTTGTAAACCCCATAACTCGAACGTGCAGATTATTCAGAATTTAAGGTGAATTAATAGTATGGCTCTTTGGGTCACAAAAAACACTAATAAGACAACAATCTAAACATTTAAGGGGAAGAATCTTAAAGTCATATCATAGTTTCTTTTTTAATATTTTTCAAAAAGTAACTGACTTCACAAATACCAGCTCTAACATGATTTAGACAACTGAGAAACAGGCAAGTATATTTTAAAGTACTAAAATAAAACACATTTATACAAGTACAAAGCAAAACAATGCTGATAGAAATGTTAAACTTTATGAAAAAATCATTTGCAGTTCACATCAAAATAATTTAACATTCTCTATCATTTTAATAGCACAAGCTGCAACAACAGAAAAAAAAATAAAAGAAAAACATACACGCACACCATCTTAAAACCAAATCAGTTAAAGTGCAGAAAAAAGTAAGTACAAGCACTTGTAGCCCACACAAATCTTTTAGGATTGGCACCATCTCTCTAAAACATCTATATTCTATATAGATTTCTAATTACAACACCACCAGCAGCTGCCATTGAATTCTAGAAATACACACAATATACATAGTATATTTGTTCACATTGGGAAGATCAGTGAAATTCAGCCAACTAGTTTATACATGCCTCATTCTTCAACAGATAGTAGAGCATCTCTCAGGCTTCAGGCCCTCTTTAAAGTGAATTCCAACTTATCTTTACGGTTTTCACTGATCTGTATATTTTTCACAGTATAAAATTGTAAATGGTAACTATAGAGATTCTGACAGCTTGAGGGTTATTAATAAGCTGTGGCTAAATGTGAACTCAGGTAATAACCTTTGAAGTCTCCGAAACATGTACATTTTGCTGGGAGACTAGAACAGGAATTTTTTTTTTTT
Organism: Oreotragus oreotragus; assembly: GCA_006410675.1. Classification (NCBI taxonomy): domain Eukaryota; kingdom Metazoa; phylum Chordata; class Mammalia; order Artiodactyla; family Bovidae; genus Oreotragus; species Oreotragus oreotragus. The sequence goes on along the minus strand of SJYX01012239.1, from coordinate 376,013 downwards.
TTAAGAGTTTTATTCCTGGTTTGGAAGTCACAGAATTGCACAGAATTATACAATTCATTGACAGTCAGAAATAGTTCCTAGTCTTTCTGATCACATGCTGGTAACAGCAGCAACTTGGGAAAGACTGTTACTAACCAGGATTAGCACATTCAGGGGTCTGATTTTTCTCTTTGCTTCAGTCAAATCTCACATGGTTCTCCTTTCCACACTCCCTTTCTGTTCCCCAACCTCTAACCCAGAGAGGTGGTTCTGCTTCGTCGCGGTGCAGACACGGTCTTCTCAGGCGGTCCCCACCCTTCCCACGATAGAGAATGGGTGGACTGCTCAGATAGTCCGTACAACTTGATCGAACCAGGTCTTCTCTTTTTAATCCTGGGACCAAACTGTCCTTTAGGGTCGCTTTTCTGAAACTCAGCATTCCACTGTACTTTCCCCTTCCCTTGAGTCATGCTGGTCCCACCTGAATTATCACTGGGCACCAGGAACAGATTGTTTTCTAGGAAATTCAGTGAAAATAGGTATTCAAATGATTGTGAAGTTCATATCCTAGCCCTAGAATGAATATTCAGTTCTCTTTTGTACTGTAGATTTAACTTGGAACCTGGCATTAGAATTGGCAAAGAGACAGAGTTAGTATCATTCCAAAAGAAAAGATCCCAAGAATGCATTACCAATAATATTATATATTATACAATGTACTGAATGAAGTGGCAAAGGGTTATATAAATACACAGAAAAATACCTCTTGTTCTCCTCTAATTAGATAAATTATTTTTCTTATGTTGATTATTAATTCACATATAATTATATGATGGCAATTTATTCACATTAAATTTTAATTTCTAATGAATTTTCTATGGTAGTATACTTTTAAAGGAAATATGTTACTAAAAAAATAGAAAAGGAATTTGATCATGGAGACAGTTTTAAAAATGTTTTCCTGTTGGTCAACACAGTGAAACTTGTATTTGAGAATACAATGGAAACCAACATAACGGTTCTTTGAAACAAATTTAAAAACTTAGATAGAGCATACTTAGGAAGGTTTCCACGCCTAAGAAATCAAGACAGGAACCCCCAGGTGAATGCCACCCTTTTGATGAGAATCCAGGGATATTAGTATTTACTTCAAAATATTTAATTTGTTTTTCAAGTAGAGGCAGACATTTGCTTTCAATGAAACCACAAAACTTAGCTAGATTGACTGTTTCAAGAGTCTCATAATATTTGGGATTAAGGGGCTCCAACGATGCTATTTTCAAATTTGTATGGGAGGTTTGATTTTTAAAAAATTTCTATTTTAGTAAAATAATGTTAGCTTTTAATGTTTTATATTGGGAGATTTGATTTAATATAATTTAATATGAGAATAGTTATCAGGAAAGGTAAAACAGTGTATTATAACGTGTAAAAGTAGAGAATGATAAATTATGGTAATAGATATATTTTCATTTCTCAATCCCTTCTTTTAAGTAGATGTGAAATAAAAAATACCAAATAAGGATATTGAGCAAAAGGAAAAAGGTTTTTATTTATTTTTCTCTCTGCTAAAAATATACTTCTGCCTTACAGCAAATCTTTCTCATAAGGCTATCTTTAGTATAAGGCTGGGTCAACTGGACTTTAAATTTATAGGATACCTCCTCCTTTTATTACTATCCTTATTTAAAAATCAAAAACATTTGGCACCTGAGGATAGCTGTAATGGGAGGAAGAAAGAGATGACAGTGGATGCAGGTCTTGAGCTGAATTCTATCTATAGGAGCCTATCAAAGCACAGATATATCTATTATAACTTTAAATCTCTTTTCTGCAGTTTTTAAAAAGTGACAGTATGAAGTGCACAAAATTATATTCATAATTATTTTAAAAAGGAAAAGATTAATAATTGCTTTGCCTCTTTTTGGAATGGCTAAGAAAGATTGTGTGGTTTGTATCTGTTAAGGTTCCTCTGTTTTAGTTTTCTGTATTGCTTTGAAAAATCTACATGTGTCATAGTTCATAGCTGCCCTGTTTAAGCAGCCAAGAAAAGTTAAAATCACTGCTCACTGGCATAGCTAAATCTCTGCTAAGCCGACTTGACAGTTTAAAGTCTCCAGTGTATTAAGATCGTGTTAAGTTTTTGAACAGTCCCTCCAGTCACGACAGTGTCTTCATTGGGTCTACGGACCATTCTTCCAGTGGTGGGACTTGCAAAGAACAGAGGAGCTCTTTGTGCGTCAGGTTCTCAAAAGAAAGGAATGAAGAAGCCCAAATGCATATTTTAAATATTTTAGCTGGCAATGCATTCATAATGAGTGGCCACATTTCATGAAAGAGATAGCCAAGCTGGAGCTCAAGAATTATTATTATTAGAAAGAGAATTTCCAGCTACACAACGGCACCCCAGTGAGGGAATTACAAAACAGTATTCCAGAAAATATTTTTTGCTACTCCAGTATTGATTGGCAACATGGTGAAAGAGTCAAGAAATCTTCCAGTGGTTTTCTTGGTTAATGGAGGTGAACTGAAATAACTAGGTGGAATCCAGGATGCAGGCTTTTGGAAGAGGAGGTCACAACTAAATTGGAAAGTGTCTGGTAAAAGCCCTACATACATCAGCGCGGCCCTCATCACACATTTGCTTGTTGCCCATGGGACACACTCATATCAACCCCTCAGCAAATACTGGGCCCAAGTCTGCTTTCCAAGATCTTTAAAGGAAAAAAGAAAAAAAAAAAAAAGAGGAAGAGAAAGGTTGATGTTTTGGTCCCAGATTTTGAGTTTGTTAGAAAATGTACATTCATGTTTGGTGAATCAAAGAATCTTCTGGGAAAAGAATTAAAGTAAACAAACCAAAAAAAATTTTTTTTTTTTTTTTTTACAGTTGCTTATTAACTATGCCTTTCAACCCTCCGTTTTGCTGTTTCACACTCCTTGCTTCCCTAGAGCAAAGCACTTGGGATGTAACTGGTTCAACAAACTCCTCGTGAGCCCTCAAAAGTAAAAGCGGTGTTTCTTAAAAGCCCATGTTTTCTAAGGCCACTAGAAGAAAATCTGCCGAAAGACTTGTGGTTGGTGTCTTCGTCGGTGGATGGTAGATAGCACTCTTGATCTCTTGTTTTCTCTGCGGGTGTACGCGATGTCTTCCACGTCGGGGTCTTAAGCAGGCGCCCAGGCCTGTCCTTGCTGTCTGTGGGGACACCGGAGGGTCTCGGCTCCTTGGGGCGGGGGGGACCCCAGCGTGGTTTCCAAGGACATTCACAAGGACGAGGAGCTCTGGGTGTAATCTCTGATGATAAGCGTGTCGTACTTGGGAGACGACGGGATACACAGGGCTGACTCGGACACCGGCGAGTTGGGGGTGGTGCTCCCCGAGTCCACCGAGTCCCTGAAGGGGGACGGCGGCGTGAGCGCCACCAGCTCCTCCAGGTCCGCCTTGCCGCCCGCAGCCTCGGGCCCGGCCGCCGCCGCCGCCGCCGAGGGGCAAGGCTCCCGGGCGGCGCCCTCCGCCGGCGGGGCCGCGCTGCCCGGGCCCTCGGCGGCGGGCGGCGGCTGGATCTCGGCGAACGTGGTCATGACGGCGGCGGGCAGCTGCATCTCCGTGGGGATCAGGTAGGCCGAGCAGAGCGCGGCGCCCGCGCCGGGCGCCCCCGGGGAGGCCAGCATCATGGAGTTGAGCTCGCTGATGTTGGCCGTAAAGCGGGTCACCTGTCTCTTATACACATCTAGATGTGTATAAGAGACAGGAATTATACAATTCATTGACAGTCAGAAATAGTTCCTAGTCTTTCTGATCACATGCTGGTAACAGCAGCAACTTGGGAAAGACTGTTACTAACCAGGATTAGCACATTCAGGGGTCTGNGTAAAGCGGGTCACCACGCTGCTGATCTGCTCCAGCAGCGAGCCCTGCGACGAGCTGCTGCGCGCGGCGGGCTCCGAGCGCAGCGAGCGCGCGTCCTCGTCGTCGGGGAGGCCGCCCGCCTGCCGGCTCAGCGTGCTGATGGGGGACGGCGCGCGCGGCACTGCGAGGCGCTCCTCGGCCTCGGCCGCGGCGGGGCGCGCCTTGGGGCCGGCGTCCGGGGGCTCGGGCCCGCCGCCGCCCGCGCCCCCCGCGCCGCGGCCCTCGGTGCTCTTGGGGAAGGGCTTGATGACGGCCGTCTGGTTGGGGTTCTCCTTCTTGTTGATGTGCACCGACAGCCTCTGCCACAGGTGCTGCCCGCGGCTGCTCTTCTCGTTCTGCGCCCAAGTGACCGACTTCCCGTTGGAGCTGCGGAGAGAAGGCAGATGAGAGGTGACTGCGCGCTCCTCCGTGATGGTGGGATGGGGTTCTCCTTCTTGTTGATGTGCACCGACAGCCTCTGCCACAGGTGCTGCCCGCGGCTGCTCTTCTCGTTCTGCGCCCAAGTGACCGACTTCCCGTTGGAGCTGCGGAGAGAAGGCAGATGAGAGGTGACTGCGCGCTCCTCCGTGATGGTGGGGGGGGCGGTGCTGGGGGGCTCGGACTGGGGACAGGAGGCATCCAAGGACACCAAGGGAAGAGATCCGGGAGCGGGCTTTTTGCTGCCTTGGAGTTCAAGGCTGCTCTCTCGTCTCTGGCCTTCCGTTCGTCATTACCGCGAAAGGATGTCTAAGGGGATACTAGGAAGCTTAAAGGGGCTGTTCATGGGCGCCCCGGAGGAGGAAATGGCAACCCACTCCAGTATTCTTGCCCCGGAAATCCCATGGAGCGAGGAGCCTGGCGGGCTGCAGACCACCGGCTCGGAAAAAACATCCAAGCGGACTTGGCGATTAAACAATGTCAGTTCCGCCCACCCGGGAGTGCGGCAGTTGGTTAAGTTGCAAATCTAGAACCAAGGGCTTGCGGTGTTGTGGTTGTGTGTAGATGTGCCCAGCACACAGCTCGGGCTTCCTAACGTGGGGAGCCTCTGACAGGAAGCGTTAGAAATAGGAGCACCCCTTAACCTGATCATCAGAGGGGACCGTAGAGGTAGGAGCCAGGGGTCACCAGGAAGGAGAGAGTGGTTTCAATTCGGTTTTTATTCTGCAGGCCAGTGGTTGGTGCATTGAACTAGGGTTTACTGTAAGAGCTCCTGACTTGGAACACGATTTTACTTAGTCTGACTTACGGGGTGGAAAATACAAATTCAGGGAACACATACACTGATTTATAATTAGAACTTTTTTACCTCCTAGAAACTTTCCTCACACATTTATTTTTAGGCCTAAAAGTGAATAACAATTCTGCCAGGGAGCGTTGCAGTATTATTGCCCTTGGCACCTGGCACACTGCGTTCAAGTTAGGGTCTTGATGAGCAGTGCCTGATTGACATGGTTTCTTAGAGCCTTTCTCCCGCCTTTCTTTCCCAAGTAGTCCTTTCTGGTCTCCCCTTTGGGAACTGAAATCTGCTCTGGTGAAGAAAGCCTCTAATGAGTTGATGTTTCAGCCTTACAGACAGACGGCATGTACCCTCCTTCCCTCTAAAAAAATGAGACAGCTGCCTCTCAGAACACAGACTATCAAGAAGTTCACCTATGTTCAGAGGATGTGGCCTGACCTTCAGGGAGGTGATATGGAGAGATCCTGGTGTGATTTACCCCCAGGAAGGAATGTGAGAGCTCTGTAACTAGAGGGTCTGTTGTGTCCAGACAGCTCTGTTCTAGGTGCTGTGGACCAAGAGAGAGCCCTGCTGCGGCTGCTGCTAAGTCGCTTCAGTCGTGTCCGACTCTGTGCGACCCCATAGACGGCAGCCCACCAGGCTCCCCCGTCCCTGGGATTCTCCAGGCAAGAACACTGGAGTGGGTTGCCATTTCCTTCTCCAGTGCATGAAAGTGAAAAGTGAAAGGGAAGTCGCTCAGTCGTGTCCGACTCTGCAACCCCATGGACTGCAGCCCACCAGGCTCCTCCATCCATGGGATTTTCCAGGCAAGAGTACTGGAGTGGGGTGCCATTGCCTTCTCCAAGAGAGAGCCCTAAACAAAGGCTTTAGCCACCCAATTTGATTATCTCAGTTGGTGGTTATTAAGCTTAATAGCATATAGGACTCACCTGTGGTACTTGTCATATACCTGGGACCCCAGAGATTCTGATTGTCTAGATTGGGTTCCGTGGATCCATGCATTTGACAAGCACTCTGCTTCCCTAAAGTGATTCTGCAGTCGGTGTTTCACAGACTAAGAAACTCTAACAAGAAGGTATCCTTTTTCTCTGGGTTCCTGTTGTTCCCTTGATCTCCTGGCTGGCAGACTGGCCAGCCTTTGCCAGGCAAGGGACAGAATTCTGTTTGGAGCCCACCTGCCTTGGGACTGCCGACTGCAACTCTGAGAGCCTGTCTTGCTTGAGACGCCCACTCCCTTGATAACAGACCACTGTTTTAACAGCCCCTGTGACAAGCATACTTCCTGCCTGTTTGCCACACTGCTTCCCATGTCTTCATCTGTCCCTTTCCACTGTGTGGCCTTCCTATTTTTTCTCTTTCCACTGAAATCCCGGTCCATTTAATCTACCCTGTATTTTGCCACTTGGTGTCCTTCAAAATTCTGGAATATGAGATATCCCCACCCCCACCCTGCCCCAATGGACATTATTTCCAGCTGTTGAGGTTTTATGCATCCCCAGTAAGAGAAGGGACCTTGCTAACCTATACACTTTCTAGAGAGTTTCAGGGTGTTTTTTTTTGTTTTTTGTTTTTTTACATTTTTTGCATTAACCTGACCTGCTACCCTTTATGTCTTCAGTGCATCACTTTTCCTCTTCCCAAGTGTCCACTAACTTCTGGAACATGCACAGGAGAAATGGGCCAAAGGATGTATGGGATTTGATTGGAAACACGGTTGCCAGCAACCCCCTTTCTCTCCTGCTGGCAGGATAAGAAACAGACAAGTCTTTCATGTAGCTGAGGCCACTTTTGCTAAGACCACAGGCTGGACGTATAACTGGGTTCACTCTACCCAGCTTTACCCTAGGGAAGCTCTAGCCCCAGCACACAGAGGTTTTGATGGAACATGACCCTAACAGTGGCAGTCATCAGAATCCCAGGTAGCCGGGCTCCAAGCCAGGAGAGCGGGTTGAAAAATCTTTGGGTGAATGTGCGAAAAGGAAACGGGTCCCAACAAGTGTCGGGCAAGAGCAAATTAGCCAAGATGGGATGGTTAGGCTCTCTCGCCCCGCCCTCTCACCGCGTTTTGTAAATAATGGTTATGTAACAGCTGAGCTCACTTAGGGCACTGTGCATGCGCCTCCGGAGGCACTCGCTTGCCCACAGGCTGCTTTTGTTGTGTAGGAATATAGAAGGTGAAAGCGAAGTCGTGTCCAACTCTTTGCGACCCCATGGACTGTAGCCCACCAGGCTCCTCTGTCCATGGGATTTTCCAGGCAAGAATTCTGGAGTGGGTTGCCATTTCCTCCTCCAGGGGATCTTCCTGACCCAGGGATCGAACCCAGGTCTCCCTCGTTGTAGGCAGACGCTTTACCGTCTGAGCCACCAGGGAAGCCCCAAGGTATGTATAAGCCCCACCTTAAAAAGCCCTTGGGGTGGTGTTAGGGCTGTGCTGTGGCTGCGTTAGGCTGGTGAGGCTGCGGAAGGGCTGTGTCCACTGGGTCAACCAGGAGAGAATAGAGCATGTCTGTGGCTGCTACAGCCGCGGTGCCGGGCCCCAGAGAATAAACGTATGTGCAGTTCCTAGGGCTCCTCGCGTTTTCTTTTAGCCTCATAGCTCGCGCCTTGCTCACCACAGGTTCCGTGAACAGTGCAAACAGTGTGATCGGCGAGACGGTTGGCATGGCCGGCAGGATCGGCCAGACACCAGGCCGCCTGCACACAGGGCTGCTGCCTTTCCTGGCCGTGTCTTGGCTCACAGAGTGAAGGGGTCTGTGCTCACACAGGAGAGAGCGCAGCAGGCAATCTAAATAACTGTGGAAGTGGACACAGGAGACGCCGGAGACATGGAGTCCCTACCTGAACACTTCATTGCCTTCCTTGGGTCATGGGGTATTCTTTTTTTCTCCAAAGCACATGGAAATTAAGAGAAAACTGACCTTAAGACATTAGTCAGTTTACTAGTAGAATGTGGTTTCCATGAAGATAGGGACCTATTCTGTCTTGTTCATTGGCACACGGCAAGATCTTAATAAGGGTTTGATGGAAGATTAGGATTTTTAAGCCAGCAGGGGCCATTGTGTGGTGTCCTAGAAAGTACAGTGGACAAAGGATTCTAAAATCAGGGTTCTAATTCTGGATCTGTCATTCTGGATGCTTACAAAATAATAATCTCCTTAAGTCTCAATAAAAAAGCAGGTGGTATAGAGTTCACTTGGTGAAGACTGTCCTAAGGATTAAAGGAAACAACGAAAGTAAGCAGGTATCTAAGGAGTTATTTTTTGCATTCTATGTGAATGCTAAGTTTCAAGAAACAATTTCTGCAGTTGGCCCTCTGTATCTGCAGTTTCCCGTCTGTGGCTTCAACCCAGAGTCAGGTCTGCTGTTGGTTGAATCTGTGGATGTGAAACCTGAGGCTGAGTGCCAGCTGCATTCGTTTTACTGTGCCGTTTATGTCAGGAGTTTGAGCAGCTGAGCCTTTGTATCCATCGGGACTCCTAGAAGCAATGATCGGGGATATGGAGGGCCCACTATTCCCTGTGTTGTCTTGAGTTCTGCTTGAGGAAGAGAGAATTCAGTGCAACGTCAGTATTTATGGAAATGCCGCAACATATTTCTGGTTGTTCCTCCTTAACCTGACCGACTGTACCCAGCTGTGGAGCTACATAGGGTTTTATCTGCGGCATGACTTTTCTCACCCTAGCTGTCTCCTTGGGTGATCACCTCTACTCCACTAGATTCTACATTATTCTACTTCTTCCTGCTCTTTCATTTGTACTCCCTCCTCTGCCTTTTTCTTCCTTTTTGCCTAAATAGTTCCTTTTTTTTTTTTTTTTGGAACTTTACCTTAATTGCTTTTTCTTGAAGGAAGTTTTCCTGATGCCATCCCTGACTGGGTTAGATTCCTAGAGTCCCTGCCTTAGGCACTGAGTAACTCTGTGGTGTGTCCATCTCATCTGAGGGATGGAGTGTTTTGAAGACAGAGACAAAGGGTTCTTTGTCTCCTGTTATATGCATAATACCCAGTACATTGTTGTTCTGTTGCTAAGTTGTTTCAACTCTTTGCAACCCCATGGACTGTAGCCCACCAGACTCCTCTGTCCATGAAATTCTCCAGGCAAGAATACTACAGTGGGTTACCATTTCCTTCTCCAGCGGATCTTCCTGACCCAGGGATTAAACCCATGTCTCCTGCTTAGCAGGCAGATTCTTTACCATGGAGCCACTGGGGACACTCCATTGCCTGCTCAGTAATATTTTTTGGCTCATAATTGAGTGGATAAATCCTTTCTTTTCTTAAAAAGTCATACATTCATAATTATTTTTGTTAGAATTAAATTTTAAAAATTTAATATTAATGAAATTTTATTTTGTCATATGGATTCATCTTTTTATATAACTCACTGTAATTAGTACTCAGTGTGTACAGAGAAAGATTATTTCATAAATGGAGTAAAAAACACATATCTTCATATCTATCATGAAATACACAAAGGAAGTGTTGATTTCTTTTTTGTCATTCTTGTATCTGAGAGAAACTTCTCAGCCATCCCTGGGATTCTCCAGGCAAGAACACTGGAATGGGTTGCCATTTCCTTCTCCAATGCATGAAAGTGAAAAGTGAAAGTGGACTATATCCTCTGAAAATCCAAAAATTCTTGTTATGAAAATACTATCATTACTAACCTCTCTTGTTTGTGATTTTGAATTCAGGGGTAGCCAAGGGAGAGGTATATATAGTAAGGTTAAACTTACTTTATATAAAAAAGAACTTCCTAATATAAAATGTATTTAAAAAATACAAAAACCTTATATCATCATTAGCAAATATGTCTTTAGGGTTACATTAGACAATATTAGATCAATAGAATAATTTCATTAATTAATATTATAAGCAGAAAATTTGCAATTGCAGTTCCATTTTTTGAGCATTTTCTTAAACTTTTAAAAATCAGTATTTTGCTTTCAATAGTTTTGAATTACAAAGTATGGAAATACAGTTTTTTTAAAAATACTGAGGAATCTGATATTGTTTATATTCAGACATTCTAAATTAGATGGAATAATTTCTTTCTGAGCTTTGCCTAAAACCTGACATCTTGATTTTGACAGTTACACTGAGAAACACACCATAATATATAAGAAAATGGCAGAATCATCTATATAAATTTACCCAGTTATGGTGTAAATGGATGTAAATAGCCGGCTTGCTGTCAAGAACAATTTAAATGGCCAGGATGATGTATGCATTAGAGATGGACGTATATAGGGAAAAACACTTGAGTAAATGGAAATGAAGTCAAGGACTAAATTACCTGATAGAGACATAATAATCAAAGCAATAACATCTATTTTCATAGTGCTTTATAAAGCACTTTTAGAAACACTGACTGTCAGAAGTTGATAGGATCAAAGTCTTTATCCTCCTTCCAAAAATAAGAAAATCAAGGCTCAGTGAGATTAGGTGATTTACCCAAGGTTATACAGAAAGTGACAAAGTGTGAACTAATATGTCATGATTTTTCAATTCCATTTTCCATGACAGTACATTGCCAGATTTGCTTTCTGAAGTGAACTTTCCTTATTCCATGGAAGAGCAGCCTCAGATGTTATCTGGTGGTGATATATGTTTTTAAGGAGATAAAGTATTGATTTATATTCTCTTTTATTTACCCCATATCTCTTTACTTTTCACGTATTTTGCAATTTCAAGAAAACACTCTGCATATCTCTTTGGTTGCTGACTCAAATAGCACAGGATGATTGAGCCCCTGTATTGGTCAAGGATAATGATGAAGGAATTTGAAGCTTGCAATCATATAAGTTAATATTATCAGCCGTTTTTTTCATGCTGTGATTCAACAAAAGGCAGTTGTCCTCTGTATGCATACATACGTGCTAAGTCACTTCAGTCGTGTCCGACTCTGTGCGACCCTATGACCTGTAGCCCGCCAGGCTCCTCTGTCCACGAGATTCTCCAGGCAAGAATACTGGAGTGGGTAGCCATGCCCTCCTCCAGGTGTCCTCTCTATAGTATGCTTATTTTCTCTCTGACTTATTTTGAAATACCAGTAAATGAGAGGGGTGTAATGTTAGGGATAGTCTTAAATCTGCGCCGTTTTGAAAGTTTTGGTATTTCAATTAATATTGGTAATAAGATCTTTGTGATACATTTGCCAATGATTTTGATTCACCTGAGCTTTTTATATCGTGGTTGAGAGTTCTTGATATGAGACTTCCCTAAAAGAGGATATAACTGAATTCAAGAGAGAGCACACTTATGGAAGAAGGCTACCACTGTGAGTTACAGCAATCTGATAGAGGTGGTTTTTCTTTTCCTAGGACCTTGAAATGAGGAAGCAGATGGACAGAAGGAAGGATGCTTAGCATGAGCTGAGTGAGGGATGGAGGAGCATGGGGACAAGCGGTCAGTTTACTGAGCTATTAGAAGGTACAAATCACAAGGGTTTCAAAACCTCACAGGAGGAAGGAACCATTTCCCGTGGGAGAGAATTGGCCAGGGAATGCTGCCTGCATACATTAGGCAGACTGCATCTAGATTTTGGATAATTAGTAGCTTATGGCAAGATCCAAAGAGAGAATGCCAGGAATTGCTCTCCAGGAAGGTTAGCAGTGACGGAAGTCCAGGAATCCACAAAGACCTTTCCAGGAGATAGCCAGTAGTCCAGTTTGACTGTGTGGGGATAGAGTTAAGAAGTGAAGGAATCAGAAGGCAGCGTTTAGACCTTTTTGTCTGCTGTAAAAAGTCTTCTCGGCCATCCCAGACCTACAAGAATCTTCTTTCTTCTGCTTTCTTTTGCTCTTTTAATAACTCAGCAGTAATCAGCCTTGGGCTTATTATTAATAGCATCTGGGATAGATGGATGATCTGATACATTAGACCAGAGAGGTGCTCTCATTGTTAGTGTGTGCATGCCCAGTCTCTTCAGCTTTGTCCAATCTCTGAGAAAATGAGATGTTGGGAAAGGAGGAAAGTAGAAAAGGTCGTAGCTTCTTTGGGCGCTAGTTATGATGCTGGGTTTTTATGCTGCTGCTGCTGCTGCTTGGCCAACAACTCATGTCTGGCTCTCTGTGGCCCCATGAACTGTAGCCTGCCAGGCTCCTCTGTCCATGGGATTCTCCTGGCAAGAACACTGGAGTGGGTTGCTATTTCCTCCTTCAGGGGATCTTCCAGACCCAGGGGTCGATTCTGACTCTCCTGCATTGGAAGGTGGATTTTTACCAGTGAGCCACCTGGGAAGCCCCTCATTATTAGATGCCCATGTAATCTGCAGGATTGATCAATCAGTAAATTATCTAAAGAAATACACATGGCTTTTCTGTGGTAGACTTCAAGTGTAAGAATTCCCTTCTGTTCTTTAATATTTTATGCATTTGATCTTCTTTCTTGAGTTCAACTAAAACAGTTGAACACAGGAAGCGTGCATGCCGTAATCTTCTTTAACCTTCACCACAGCTTCATCGATTGACCGTACTCTGGTCCCTAGTCCTGGTCCTACTTCAGCAAAGTATTCGAGCCTATCTAGTATTTAACTTAGTCCTTCAGGCAATGAGAAGAAGATTGACATAAACAATAGTGGTACCCAGGGTAGATTTAAGAGCTTGTTTTAAGAGGGTAGGATACAGTTTGAAGATGCTAACAGGTATGGCCAAAATGAAGATGGAAAGGAACATATGGATGTGAAAACTATTGTGGAAAAAAAAAAGACATTTGTCCTTGTGCATTGAGTTTTTCTTGTTGGTATTAGAGGAATTCAGAGAAAAGGTTGTTCACAGGGGAAGAAGCTCAAAGAAGGATTTGCAAATAAAGTGGAGCTTACTGCGGCCTGAAAGCCTAGGGAATGTTGAAATAACATGGATAAACAAAATCCAATTAATATGCATCATGCATATATGGCGAAGAAAGTAATTCCACGTGTTTACTCCTAAGCAGCCCTTCCAAGAACCCCATGGTGGACTTTTGCCTCTCTTTTAAAGTAGCTGGAACAAGAGCGGCGGCTGCATGCTTCTAACACGGTTCTCTCGAAGGACATCTCTTAGTAAGCATTTAATCCCTAATAAAACCCTGGTTGGAGAAGGCAATGGCACCCCACTCCAGTACTCTTGCCTGGAAAATCCCATGGATGGAGGAGCCTGCAGCCCATGGGGTTGCTGAGGGTCAGACACGACTGAGTGACTTCACTTTCACTTTTCACTTTCATACATTGGAGAAGGAAATGGCAACCCACTCCAGTGTTCTTGCCTGGAGAATCCCAGGGACGGGGGGGCCTGGTGGGCTGCCGTCTGTGGGGTCGCACAGAGTCGGACACGATAGACATGACTTAGCAGCAGCAAAACCCTGGTGGGAGGAGAAGCTTTCAGCCCTATTTTAACTGTCTTTGGTCGAATAGCAGCAGGAGGCCTTTTCAGTACATCCCAGGTCCACTCAGGTAGGTTATTAAAATGCCTGATGGTCTGGTATTGCTGCTGCTTTAAAAAAAAAAACTTTTTATTGAAGTATTAATAGTTGATTTGCAATATTTTATGAGTTTCAGGTGAATACCAAAGTGATTCAAAATTTTTATAGATTATATTTCATTTAAAGTCACTACAAAATAATGGCTATTTTTTTCTGTACAATATAGCCTTATAGCTTATTTATTTTCTCCCTCCCCCAGCTTATTTATTTTATACATAGTAATTTATAGTATTGTTGTGACTTAAAGATTTTATAAAGAGGAAGCATCCAGTGAAGGACAGGCAAGAGTGTGTGCCAAGTAGAGGCAGTTTGTTGAATCATCAGAGTTTTCTTTCTCAAGTTAAGCTGTTTCTTTCCATCCATAATTCAGTAACCTGGACTCTAAACTCCTCCTCATACTGAGATATGGGTTCTAGGCTTACCTGAGGTTCTTTGGCTTAGATGAGAAGTTTTTTCCAAAATAGGAAATGATTTTTTTTCTCCTAGCAATCACTGTAATGCCCAGATTGCAACTGAGGAGAGAACAAAAGAAGACACAGCTGTTTTGTGCCTCTGCTGCCCAGTGTAGCCGGGAAGACTTTGCGGAAGAATCCAGCTTGATTTAAGCCTTGAATAAAACATGGGATTGGGATTGGGTTTGGTGGCAAAGGAGAGTCCTGGAATGATAATAGCTCCCGTTTGAATAGAACTTTCTACTTCACAAGGCGTTTTCCCCTATATTGTTATATTTGACCTTCTCAACAGCAGTTTGACATGCAGTTAGCAACATAGCATTTTTCATGATAGGTCTGTGCCTGCACTAAACGTGGAATGCTCCTGGGCAGCAACTGCATGCATCTCCTGTGCTTAGTATGGTACCTGGTACAGCGTAGGGGGCTGGGAGTATCAAGAAAAAGTGAAAGTGAAGTTGCTCAATCGTGTCCCACTCTTTGCGACCCCATGGACTGTAACCTACCAGGCTCCTTCTTCTGTGGGATTCTCGAAGCAAGAATACTGGAGTGGGTTGCCATTTCCTTCTCCCTTTCACTTCAAGAAGATGAAGTCAGTTCTTTCACCTTGAATGCTTGGTATAGACAGGTATTCCTAACTTGTGTTATAGATGCAAAAACTGAGGTTTATGGAACTTAACTAAATTGTCTAACTCGAAAGGCAGAATAGGGCCTCAAATATGACCCTAAATGAAGATCACAGCCACCATGCAATATTGGCTCTGCGATGGGCCAAGGTGCATGCTGCACTGCGGGACTGACAAGGCATACCTTTGTGGAACAGCAAGGGCAAGGGCAGTGCCAAAGTCTGTGTCCGTAAGCTGGCCTGCTGATAAATTCCAAAGCTCTGTGTCAATATTCACCTGAACATGGCAGAGATGACTCCTGAGGGACCGCAGGAGAAGAGAACTTCCCTGGAATCTTACAGCAGTTGCTGAAAACTAATTTCTTCTTTTTCTTTTTTTTTTTTTGGCCACTCGCTGTGGCATGTAAGATCTTAATTCCCTGACCAAGGATCAAACCCATACCGCCTGCAGGGGAAGCACGGAGCCCTAACTACTGGACTGCCAGGAAGTCCCCAGAATGGTTTCCATTTAGACAAAAGATTCCTTTTGACCGTAGCTGAAGCCCTTCAACTAATGCCTGTAGCTTAAATCTGATGTTTGAAGAGTACTTGACGTTTGCGGCTTGAATCCCACTTGGACGTCTACCACTGACCTGCTTATTGTTAACACCTATGAAAGAGCTCCTCATTTAAGAAGACAAGTTTTTGGATTATTTTTTCTTACTGCATAAAATGGACATAAGCCACAGATGGGAGGCACTCAGTTATGGTTCCATTCCCCTGGGGATGCTTCATACGCTTCATGATATATCTCTGCAATCTTTCCTTTCTCTCTCCCTTCCTTCCTTCCTTCCTTGTATTAACATAAGGACACTTAAAATGAGACCTACCCTCTTAAATTTTTTAGGGGACAACATAGTATTATCACGTTATACCTGTTAGGATAACTATTAACAACAAAAACTTTTACAAAGGATAATAAATGTTGGGAAGGATGTGGAGAAATTGGAATCCTTGCAGTGTTGGTGGGAAAGCAAAACATCTGTGGAAAACAGTATGGAAGTTCCTTAAAGAATTGAAAACACACTGCCACCTGATCCAGCAATCCTACTTCTGGGTTCAGTTCAGTTCAGTTTAGTCAGTCACTCACTCAGTTGTGTCCGACTCTTTGCAGCCCCGTGAACCACAGCGCACCAGGCCTCCCTGTCCATCACCAACTCCCAGAGTTTATCCAAACTCATGTCCATCGCATTGGTGATGCCATCCAGACGTCTCATCCTCTGTCGTTCCCGTCTCCTCCTGCCTTCAATCCCTCCCAGCATCAGAGTCTTTTCCAATGAGTCAACTCTTCGCATGAGGTGGCCAAAGTACTGGAGTTTCAGCTTTAGCATCATTCCTTCCAAAGAAATCC
>SJYX01012239.1:295318-359446 GCA_006410675.1 Oreotragus oreotragus | reverse complement strand
CTGTTTCCCCAACTCTTTGCCATGAAGTGATGGTACCAGATGCCATGATCTTAGTTTTCTGAATGTTGAGCTTTAAGCCAACTTTTTCACTCTCCTCTTTCACTTTCATCAAGAGGCTTTTTAGTTCCTCTTCACTTTCTGCCATAAGGGAGGTGTCATCTGAATAGCTGAGGTTATTGATATTTCTCCTGGAAATCTTACATTAAAAAAAAATTGGAATTAGGACCTCAAAGAGGTATTAGTACCTCCACGTTCATTGAAGCATTATTCACAGTAGCCTGACAACCTAAATGTCCATTGATGGATAAATGGATAAAGAGAATGTGTCCTTTGTAAAGAGTCATTTTTCCAAAGAAGACATACAAATGGCCAAAAGGGACATGAAAAGGTGCTTATCATTATTAATCATCAGGGAAATGCAAATCAAAACCACAATCACATCATGACTGTTAGAATGGCTGCTATCAAAAAAGAGAAGAAATGACAAGTCTTGACAAGGACAGGGAAAAAAGGGAACCCTTGTACACTTTGGTGGGAATATGAATGGACGTAGCCACTGTGGAGAAGGCAATGGCACCCCACTCCAGTACTCTTGCCTGGAAAATCCCATGGATGAAGGAACCTGTAAGGCTGCAGTCCATGGGGTCGCTGAGGGTCGGACACGACTGAGCGACTTCACTTTCACTTTTCACTTTCATGCACTGGAGAAGGAAATGGCAACCCACTCCAGTGTTCTTGCCTGGAGAATCCCAGGGACGGGGGAGCCTGGTGGGCTGCCGTCTATGGGGTTGCACAGAGTCGGACACGACTGAAGCGACTTAGCAGCAGCAGCCGCCACTGTGGAAAACTGTTTGGAGGTTCCTCAAAAAATTTAAAAAATCAGCCTACCATGTGAGTCCAGCAATTCCACTACTGGGTATTAATCCCAAAGAAATGAAATCAGTCTCTTGAAAAGATATCTGTACCCCCATGTTCACTGCAGCAGTATTTACAGTGGCCAAAATATGGAAGCGATGTAAGAGTCCATGGGCTTCCCGGGTGGTGTTAGTGGTAAAGAACCCACCTGCGAAAACAGGAGGTGTAAGGGATGTGGGTTCAGTCCCTGGCTCAGGAAGATCCCCTGGAGGAGGACATGGCAACCACCCCAGTATTATTGCCTGGAGAATCCCAAGGACAGAGGAGCCTGGTGGGCTACAGTCCATGGGGTTGCAGAGTCGGACACGACTGAAGTGACTTAGCGCTAGCATTGAGAGTCCGTTAGTGGACAAATGGGTAAAGAAAATGTGGTTAAAAAATATTATTCAGCTTATTCTATTTAGAAGGAAATCCTGCCATTTGTGACAGCATGGATGAAACCCGAGGGCATTATATTCAGTGAAATAAGCTAGAGAAAGACAAATACCTGTTATGATCTCGTATGTCCCACGGAAAGGAAAAATATCTTGCTTATAATATTCTTGTGAGAACTCGATGTAGAACATTTGTGAAGGGACTACCAGTGTCTGATGCATAGCAATTATTATTAGTTTTATTTGTTTTAGAACACCTCTGAGTATGTTAGAAGGTTAACTGAAGTTGATTTTTGGGAGGAATGGAGACAAGATACTGCAGCCATCCTCACCTACTGCTCAGCGACCAGCTGCCCGCTGCTGTGCTGCAAAGCTGGACTCTCTCTCTCCTGTGGACTCCGAAGTTTTGTCATTGTATAATGTCCTTACAATTCCACTACTGGGTATTAATCCCAAAGAAATGAAATCAGTCTCTTGAAAAGATATCTGTACCCCCATGTTCACTGCAGCAGTATTTACAGTGGCCAAAATATGGAAGCGATGTAAGAGTCCATGGGCTTCCCGGGTGGTGTTAGTGGTAAAGAACCCACCTGCGAAAACAGGAGGTGTAAGGGATGTGGGTTCAGTCCCTGGCTCAGGAAGATCCCCTGGAGGAGGACATGGCAACCACCCCAGTATTATTGCCTGGAGAATCCCAAGGACAGAGGAGCCTGGTGGGCTACAGTCCATGGGGTTGCAGAGTCGGACACGACTGAAGTGACTTAGCGCTAGCATTGAGAGTCCGTTAGTGGACAAATGGGTAAAGAAAATGTGGTTAAAAAATATTATTCAGCTTATTCTATTTAGAAGGAAATCCTGCCATTTGTGACAGCATGGATGAAACCCGAGGGCATTATATTCAGTGAAATAAGCTAGAGAAAGACAAATAACTGTTATGATCTCGTATGTCCCACGGAAAGGAAAAATATCTTGCTTATAATATTCTTGTGAGAACTCGATGTAGAACATTTGTGAAGGGACTACCGGTGTCTGATGCATAGCAATTATTATTAGTTTTATTTGTTTTAAAACACCTCTGAGTATGTTAGAAGGTTAACTGAAGTTGATTTTGGGGAGGAATGGAGACAAGATACTGCAGCCATCCTCACCTACTGCTCAGCGACCAGCTGCCCGCTGCTGTGCTGCAAAGCTGGACTCTCTCTCTCCTGTGGACTCCGAAGTTTTGTCATTGTATAATGTCCTTCTTTTCTCTCTTTATGGCCTTTGTTGTAAGGTCTGGTCTGTTTTGTCTGATATGAGTACTGGGACCCCTGCTTTTTTGTCATTTCCGTTTGCATGAAATATTTTTTCTAACCCCTCCCTTTTAGTCCGTTTGTGTGCTTTGCCCTAAAATAGGTCTCTTGTAGGCCACATACTGTAGGCTTTTCTTTTTTAAACAATCTGCCACTCTATGTCTTTTGATTGGAGCATTTTATGGACTCTGAATTTTGTATAGCTGTGTGTCTAGCCATTTCTGAACATTTATTGTTGTTTAGTTTCTGTTACTCTTAATTCTGTTTGCACTGGCATAGGTTACTGTACATGATATTAAATGAGGAGTTAATCTGATAAATAATTATCCTATGGAGAAAGAGTTCCACATTGCTTTGCAGTGATCTGTTTTTCTGACTCTTTTCCTTAATGGACAGTGGGTTTTCAGAGGCATTAGTCTTGGTCATCCTTTCACCTTGGGTCTTGTCAGTGCTTGGCTCATAGTAGATGCTTAATAATGAGCATTACATGGAGGAAGAAGTAATTGAATGAATGAAAGGCAAAAGAATCCTAGTACAGATATTATGTTTTGGGGTTACTTTCAAATCTGAGTTCTTTATTCATTTAATAATGACTCTTATGACTTCACTGTTACTGGATTCTCCAAGGAATTATTAAATATTTATACCCACTAAAATTAGATACTGCATCTACTAGGTGAAAATCAGTTAATCACCTGATTGGGGATTGATCTTCCTTTCACATAATTGGTATCATGGCAAAGCAACAGTAAAAATCACCTCTTACCACCCTCCTTCCCTCAAGCACTGAATGGGGGGTTTAGATCTATTTCATTTGTTGAAGGAGGGCCCTTTCTCAGAGACCGCGAGACTCAGAGTGGCTGTGCCTCTCCATCACGGAGTCTAACATGAGCACCTCGGAATGCAGACTTAAGAAGCACAGAGGTGGAATCCCCCTGCTGAGACAGGCAGTGATGACATTCATCATTGAGGTTCTAGCCATTCCTGGGGGTGAATCATTTCTGTATGAACTCCTACGTTCCAGGGTTTAGGGAATTCCCATTTCTTAGAGCATCTCCCCATTCAGGACTCTCTTTCACTCCTCCTGCAATCAGGAAGACTACTCTGAAACACAGACTGTCCACTGTGAAAGTATGAACAAATGAGACGGAACAGTCAGACGGAAAAAGAAAGTTCACCCAAAGGGAAAACAATGACATAGTGTTTCGGGAAGCTAGACTGTTACGGATGCCTGCAGTGTTCCGATTGCTTTCCAAGTGTGGGAGTGGGTAGGAGGAGGAGGGAGAGGGGAGGGGGTGTCTCCAGGCCCTGCCAGCGCTGCTGATAAGGTCACACTGTTCTGCTTGGCCATGACTGCATGCCTTGTACAGCTGTTCCTCCTCTCCTGCTAAGCAGTGTGGCTACCAAGGACATCCCCAGGCATAAATTCATAGGATCCAGTCCACTCTGTAGTTTCATCATAGAAACCATAGGCAATGAGATGCAGGCTGACATTCCTGGTTTTCTGTGGTGGTTTGATTTTCCCTTAGCCCCTCCCTGGAACTAGATGGACTTGATGATGGCCACAGAACCACCCCTGATGTTTACAGAGTAAATATGATGCATGCCTGTAACTATGGGAAGCAACTGGGGGATGGAGTGGGAGTGGATAAGAAAGAGGGCCTTATCAGTGGATACGAAAAGTGCCTACCAAAATCTCGTGTAGGTATTGGGTTTCCAGCCCTATTCCGTTCTATTTCTGTGTATATATATATACACACATAATCATGTATATGTATGGACTCAGCCATACATATACATGTATCCACTCACCCCCAAACTCCCCTCCTATCCAGGCTACCACATAACATGGAGCAGAGTTCCATGTGCTATATACACTAGATCTGTGTTATCCATTTTTGCCTTAGTATATTTGATAGGCAATCAGGTTTGCTAGGTTTGGGAAATCCAGTCTGAGACAGTGCTTCAAATCAGAAGTCACTTTGGACAGGGCCCCTCTTCTCATCTGGTGCAGTCTTTTCACCTTGTCCTGCCAACCCTGACACTGTTTGAATGATTTTCAAGTACAGGAACTATGCCACTTTTTCACATCTGAATGGAAGGACCCTAGAAGCCCCAGTAGCAGTCTATCGAGTGACCCCCACAAAATGATCCATTGGTGGTTATCTTCCAGATACACTGGGATCTAAAGATGGCTGTATAAAGGGGCATAAGACCGTCAGATATACCCGTGTGCACACGTACATGCCTACACGTACGCATGCTCTCACTGTCTTGTGTCTGGGAGCAGTGGATGAAGTCAGTCAAGCTCTCGACCAGGCTGTGAGGAAGAATGGCTCAGGCTATACACCACACAGGTCAGGACGCCATTTTCACAGACTGCAATGTGAGTGGCCTTCCAAAAGTTGTACAGTGTCCTTGTAGAAACTTAGGCATTATTTTGGAAACCGAAAGAAACCCACTGCTGTGGAATCAAATAGTGCTGGGGAGTGAAAGTTCAGTGGGACTGGGTTCTCTCGTGGCTCTGCAGCAGGATCGCAGCCCCTGCTCTCAGCACATGCACACACGTGTGTGCACACTACACTCTGCATGCCCCCTTTCCTTTAACCCAGGCTGATTTGCGAGAGCTTCCCTTCCACACCTGTGTATGACAGATGGACTGGGAAATGCCAC
Source organism: Oreotragus oreotragus (assembly GCA_006410675.1). Taxonomy (NCBI): domain Eukaryota; kingdom Metazoa; phylum Chordata; class Mammalia; order Artiodactyla; family Bovidae; genus Oreotragus; species Oreotragus oreotragus. The sequence goes on along the minus strand of SJYX01012239.1, from coordinate 354,192 downwards.
AGCAAATTAGAGGTGGGGAGTTAGTTCATGGTGATCAGTTTCCCAACTCAGGGCCCCTCCAGCCTCCTGGAACTATTTAATGCCAGCCTTGACAGTCTTTATCTCCAGAGCCCTCTTCTTTGAAACCCAGTCCCATGCAATAAAGCACGATTATTTCATGCAACACAACTCAGTCGATGCTCATAGTTCCAAGTATCCCCGTTTCCTGGACACAGCTTGATTGGGAAGGCCTGGTAGGAAGGAACATGCACAGCGCAGCGACATGGGGTGTTCACCACCAAACACAGAGGAGGAAGGGAGCTGCAAAGCTACAGTAGCTAGAGGAGGACTAGCTTTCCTGGTGTCAGTTCACAAAAAGCCTCCAGCCTCTGTGGTTCACTTGTTTGACCTGGCACTTGCCCTTGGCTGTGAGATGACTTTTTATTCAGTGCAAGTCAGATTAATTCCCACGCTTGTGAGATCAAGGCTTAATCTTTCCCTCCATGGCAGTCCTTCCCTCAAAACCAGTCCTAGGCTTTTGCCGTTTAATTTTTGTCAAGTGATTGGATAGTTCTGAGTTTCCTCCCATCTCTTCCACTTTGCAAACTCCACAGAAGCGTTTGACCAGAAAGTTAAGATTCACAGGGACACTGACTGTGAGCTAAGCCTTCAGACATGCAAAGCACACAGCCCTGGGAAACAGCAGCATCTGGGACAGGAGGCTCCCATCACTTCTCCTGAGGATGGTGTGGGTTTTGCAAATCAAACGCACAAAGAAACCCAGCGGTGGCCCAGGTTGGACACACTGCCTGGGAGGCAGGGTTGAGTGAGGATCCAGACCAGGGAGCCACCTGTGCCTACAGCTTGCACACACTTAGTTCACACCACCTCAGGCCACTCACGTTTTGCTTACCTGCTCATGGTTGCTCTCCCACCATTCCCCATACTCCCTTTGGGGGTGAAACACTCTATTTCCGACTTGTGCTGGGCCAGTCTCCTGTCTTTGTACCTGGTGAGCATGAACAGGGACAGGAGCAAACAGAGAGATGTGATTGTGGGCTTCCCTGGCCAGGCTGAGGGAGAGCTGGGCTCTCGAGGGGGCCCCGAGGCTGAACGGGGCCCCTGCTTTCACTGCGTGGCTGACCGGTGATGCTGTAGGTACTTGTGATGGTGTGTGGATCATACTGCGTGACAATTTTGTTACTTCTTGGTTGAACCACGTGTGGTCTACCCTTTTAAATTGCCTGTTGATCATATTTAATAATCTATGGTAAAAGGAACATAATTCATAGCATCTAAGGAAAAGATGAATGTTGGTAAATTAGAATTTATTTAATATTTACCATGTGTCAGCCATGATGCTGGCATTTGACCTAAATGCAGTCCTGGCAACAATTCGTGGCAGAGCCTGTTTTTATTATATCCATTTTACCAAAGCAGAAACCTGAGATTATAAGGATTGAGCAGACTGATCCAGGATTTGAACACAGGAAGCTAAATTCAGAACCTGCACTTTCAGCTGTTATAATGTGTTGCCTCCTAGTTTAAAATGTCATCGTATCATTAATGAACCTTCACTGAGTAGTACTATGTCTGTGTATATTGGAAACTGGTGATGCTAAAAGAGAAAAGAGATGTTCCTTTGATGTAGGAGGTTTATATAACCGTTAAACTGATGTGTAACACTCAGCACTGAGCTGCCTGCGTTGTGGAGGGGGGCTCAAACAGCTTTTACCTCAGAGTTGGCAATTCAGCACTCCTGGAAGATACTAGAAGTTTCAACTAAAATATGTGATTTCTAACACGTGCCAGCTACGTGGTGCATCAAGATGAGTCCTTGTATTTGTATGCCAGTTTTCCGAGCCTACATGCTTTCTCAGAAATAATCTCTTTTTTTATTCATCAGTTTAAGCCTGCGGGGGTATTTAAAGAGGCACTGTGATCCCCATTAAAACAGACTTGACTAACTTGACCGGAATCACAAGCCTACATAGTAGAGCGGACTCGTCTGTAGAGCTTGTAAGGGTCCAAGACTGTTAAGATTTGTTGTGATTATTACGTTTTCCCTCCTAAATCAGGAGCCTGATCTGGTGCCATGTCATCCATGTTCCTGAAATTCAGCAGGTAGTGATAGACTGTCTTACTTTCAGAAGACTTGTTTGCCCTCGATATAGTCACTTTTTAGAAAAGTTTCTTTTCCTTCTGTTCCAATATTAATATGAAATAAAAAAGCAATAAAATTATAATCATTATTTGTCCTGGGATAAAGGCCTTCTTCATGACTTTGTTTTCTACTAAGATGATAAAAGTCTTTAGCATCTGAGTGAAAGTGAAATGGCTTTTTAAGTGAAGCAAGTGAAGCAAAATAGACTACTGTCTTTGGGAGATGTTAGCTGAGCATCTGTTAAATTCTAGACATTGGGCTTTGTTCTGGGGATAGAGAGATAATAACCCACAGGCGTTGCCTCATAGAGCTCGCCATCTCTTGGGAGAAGGACAGCGAGAACGCAGTGTGTACTCAGTAACTTTAGGTCTAGGCCGTAAAGAAGAGAGGAAAAGAGCTTAAAGACCAGATTAAGCAGACTTTACTGCACCAAATAAAACACCTCAGAAAAGGATCCCTTGTGAAGTATCAGTCATCACATTTCAGTAGAAAACATGTTGTACTTATTTGTGAATTGAGTTACACTGCCAGGACATGGCTTTAGAGATTAATTTAAGAGAATGTTAATAGAATAATAGAATTATTCATGGTTCCTTACAAAGGGGTCCTTGAAGTATTTTTCAGTATCTTCTGTTATGCTAATTTCCAGTTAATTTAAATATTTTAATAGATAATTTAGGACATCTACACTTCCCGTTCACACACACACACACACACACACACAGACACACACACAGACATACACACAGACACACACACAGACACACACATACACACAGCCAAGTGCCCTGGCTTATGAAACAGATCCTAAACATTCTATTCTCTCATAACCCATTCTCTTTGGGTAAAAAATTTTATAAATAATATAAAAATACAAGTCCCAACTTAATTCTAGTAAAGCAAGAGATAAATTAGACTTATTTGGAACTTCCAAATAGTTCTTGTTTTCAGAGTAAGGTGAATTTACAGACTGTCACTTACAGACTGGGAAGCTCATCTTTGCTATCAGATGGGACCCTCCCTCTTCCTGTCTATGACTATAATTACAGCTTAAGTATGTTTACCAGATGCCTAAATAGACCACATTTTCATTCATTCACTTATGCATTATTCCATTCAACAATAATGTACTGTTTAAAGTAGCTAATAATGCTTTTATAGTCTCTGCTGCAGCTGCATAATTCTTTCTATTTAGGCTTATTTAAAAAATAAAAAACATCAACTAAAAATAGTTGAAGCTCTTCAGAATGTATAATTAATAAAATGTCAGTGAAATTTATTTCTCTTATGTAGTAAGTTCATATATCTTTTAGGCACCTACTAAAACCTAGGTACACAGGCACATATCCACATGTATCCACACACATGCACATATTTGTGAGGACTGTTTTAAGTGCTTTACAAATATTGACTCACTTTTCAAATAAAGTGCTTTGTAATTATTTTCAAGGTCACAATAAAAATAATAATGACTATATGTATGTAGTAGGACTTCCCTGGTGGCTCAGATGGTAAAGCGTCTGCCTACAACGTGGGAGACCTGGGTTCGATCCCTGGGTCGGGAAGATCCCCTGGAGAAGGAAATGGCAACCCACTCCAGTACTCTTGCCTGGAGAATCCCATGGTTGGAGGATCCTGGTGGGCTACAGTTCATGGGGTTGCAAAGAGTCGGACATGACTGAGCGACTTCACTTTCACTTCACTTTCACTTTCACATATGTATATAAATGCCTTAATCACTTTGTTATGCACAAGAGGCTGACACAACATTGTAAATCAACTATGCTTCCATTTTTAAGAGTCCTAAAAAAGAAATAACGATAACAGAATATTGAGTGTACCAGGTTCTTTTTGCTGTATTATCCTCAGTTCTTAAAACTACCCTAAAGCGTGGGTGCTATTATCATCCTAAAGAGGCAGGCATTGAGGATGAACATAAGTAAACCCAGGCTCCCATGGCTTATGTGTGGGGAACTCAGGATGAGCATTTGTGCCTCTGATTCCTAAGCTCATCTTATTTCCATTCAACTTCCATATAAGTGACAATGTCAGTAATTTTAGAAACAAGACTATGACTTATTATGGACTGTGAAGAAAGCTAAGTGCTGAAGAATTGATGCTTTTGAACTGTGGCGTTGGAGAAGACTCTTGAGAGTCCCTTGGACTGCAAGGAGATCCAACCAGTGCATTCTGAAGGAGATCAGTCCTGGGTATTCTTTGGAAGGAATGATGCTGAAGCTGAAACTCCAGTACTTTGGCCACTTCATGTCAAGAGTTGACTCATTGGAAAAGACTCTGATGCTGGGAGGAACTGGGGGCAGGAGGGGAAGGAGACGACAGAGAATGAGATGGTTGGATGGCATAACCGACTTGGTGGATATGAGTTTGAGTGAACTCCAGGAGTTGGTGATGAACAGGGAGGCCTGGCGTGCTGCGATTCATGGGGTCACAAAGAGTTGGACATGACTGAGTGACTGAACTGATTACTTCTTAACTTTAAATCTTGTTCCCTTTTTTGGGTTTAATTTATAGCAGTCCTACTTACTGAATACTCTATGTGCAAGGTGGGCTTCCCCGGTGGCTCAGATGGTAAAGAGTCTGCCTGCAGTGCGAGAGACCTGGGTTCGATCCCTGGGTCAGGAAGGTCCCCTGGAGAAGGAAATGGCAACCCACTCCAGTATGCTGGCGTGGAAAATCCCATGGACAGGGGAGCCTGGTGGGCTACAGTCCATGGGGTCGCAGAGTCGGACACGACTAAGCGACTTCACTTTCTTTCTTTCTTTCTATGTGCAAGGTACTGTGATAAGGAGCACGTGGGTAACTCATTGATATATTGACAATCTGGAGTGGGATGATGAACTGTAAACAGATAATTTTTAAAGAAAGTAAGAAGTTTTATTGTAGAAACATTCAAGAAGGACTCTTAACCCATACTAGGAGGGCTGGAAAAACTTCAGCAAGATATGATCCTACGGTAAATCATCAAAGATGAGAAGGAATACAGTGTGAAGAGACAGGTAGGCAGGCAGAAAAAAAATCAAGCACAAACACGTGAGAGTCTTAGCAGCATGGTGTAGATGGGGAAACAGTGCTCCCCCCCGTCCCCCCCCCCACCACTGACTGTGATGGTGGTTTAACTGCCAAGACCTGTCCAATTCTTTGTGACCCTCTGGACTGTAGCCCACCAGGCTCCTCTGTCCATGGGATTTCCCAAGCAAGAATCCTGGAGTGGATTGCCATCTCCTTCTCTGGGGATGTTCCCAACCCAGGGATCGAACCTGAGCTGGCAGACAGATTCTTTACCACTGAGCCAATCAAGTGTAAAATAGGACAAAGTAAAATGCAGGGTGTAGATGGAGCAGGATATAAAACGTAGCTTATGGATGAATTTATACTGTATGTTGTGAGATTCCACTGTGAGATCTTAAGGCTAAGGAAAAAAACATAGAGTTGACATTTAGATAAAATACTGTGGACTTGAGTATAGACTTGAGATAGACTACTTGAGATATACTCATTCTATTGCAATAGTCATGTGAGAGATGATGAGATAATTCCTTGGGGTAGTGATGATATGGAGAAAGAGTAGATAACAATTTCAATAACATATGAGAAGTAAAATGAGTAGGATTATTGATGAGTTTGGGCTTCCCTTGTGGCTCAGCTGGTAAAGAAATCACCTGCAATGCAGGAGACCTGTGTTCAATCCCTGAGTTGGGAATTTTCCCTTAGAGAAGGGAAAAGCTACCCACTCCAGTATTCTGGCCTGGAGAATTCCATGGACTGTATAGTCCAAGGGGGCACAAAGAGTTGGACACGACTGAGTGACTTTCACTGTCACTTTTCATTGATAAAGAGAGAAGTGTAGAATGCGACCTCAGTTACTGCCTTGCGTGGTGCACTTAACTAAATGAAGAATATGCAGGAGAGGGTATATATTTGGAGGAAGAAATAAAAAGCTTCATTGTGGACTATGGGGCTGGTGGAACATACAGTTGGATACATTTAGTAGGCACATGGATTTAAGAATCCAGACGTTAGGGGATTCTTACATAGTTGGGAGCCATCAGCATACAGATGATTGCAAATACCATGAGGATGGTTGAAAGTACCCATAGAAAGCAGATAAACTATGGGATGGTTGAGGGAAGGGAATTACATACTCCCTCAGTCTACCTGTTCACAAACTTCTGTAACACTGTTTATGTAAGCATTCCTGATAAACACTTTTTGAGTACCTACTATATGTTAGATGCTGAATTCAGGGTTCTTCAATCTGCTTTTTTTTTGTTTCTTCATACTCTTCAGACTTGTAGATCTGTGCTCAGTATAGCTTTGACACTTTGGTTTCTATGCCATAACTCTGGTATGAAAAACTGTAATAGTAGTTTTAAAATATTTAAGAATGAATTGTTTTGAAATTAGCTTTAATTACCTTCTGTAAAGATTTTTTATTTCTGTTCCTTTTGTATCTCCTTTGTTCAGAAAGCTCTAGTTCCTCTTTACTTAGTTCTACAAGAGACCAAGTTTATCTGGTGATAAAATTAAAAAATAAAAATAAAATAATAAAATTTAAAAATATAGGGGTAGTCACTCAGGAATGGATAATAAATGTAATTTGCCCATAAGGATTTGAATAAAAATTCCATTTCTTTATTTCCTTTCCCCTGTTTCTATCAGTGTCTATACTAGACATTGGAAATTTTTAGAAATCTACTAGACATATTGAAATTTCTATACAGGTGGTTCAAAATGGGTAAATGAATGCAGAATGAGATCAAAGATTAGAATAAAATGAATATGTTCAAGTAAAAGTGTGTGTGTTAGGTGAAATAGCAGATATTGTGGAGATGATGCCTAAAGCTAGAAGGAAAAGAGAGTTTGATATTAGAAATAACTATTACCTATGTGAGGGAGATTCAGGTAATACATTTATCAAAAGTAGAGTGACTAAAATGATGATTCTAATTGTATTAGAAGTTAATCATTACAACTGAGAAATGAGCCTATGATGATAGTTTGCCCTTTGTTGTTTTGTTGCTAAGAAGTCATGCCTGACTCTTTGTGACCCTCCAGGCTCCCCTGTCCTTGGAATTCTCCAGGCAGGAATACTGGGGTGGGTTGCCACTTCCTGCTCCAGGGGATCTTCCTAACCCAGGGACTGAACCTGTGTCTCCTGCATTGGCAGATGGATTCTTTACCATTGAGTCACCTGGGAAGCCCTGGTTTACCCTTTATATAGCCTTTAAAGTAACTCAGAATGGTAGCAGAGCTTGGAGTAGACAGAAGTTCTTTACCCAGTTGGCAGTAGATGGTACTTTTAAACAAAGTTGAAGGATAGACGGATAACTAGATGTCAGGAGCCTCAAAGAAGGCGGTTTTTCACTTTTGCATTTCTACACGACGTGTGGAATGTGTCTGGAGGCAGTATGGAGTTGCTAACTCCCAGCTGTGTGCGTTGAGGAATATGTGATGCTGAAGGATAAGTAACTTTCTATGAAAGGCCTATAGGGAGAGGCATGTCCTTAGATCCACCTTCATCTTCAGCTTCTTCACCAAACACACCATTTACTCTATTTTCTTTAACTCTCAAACCACACTAGGTATCATTCAGTTTAGTGAAATCCACAGGGACATAGTTTATCTGATGTGCAGAAACCATGGTACACATATTTTACTTTATTCTATCATCCTTTAAAATATCTAAAGGAATCCAATGTAGTCTATCTTAGAAGTCAGTGAAAGGATCCAAGCTATTAATAATTCATTTATTTGATGTATATTTTCAACCCACCCACTGGAACTCTTTTCCTGATGATATTGTGTAGTGGAAATGTTTTTTGAATCCTCTTCATTAACACTTAGCAGTTCTCCTGGGTTTCCTTACCCTACTGCTCTCCACTCAGGTGCCCTTTCCCAATAAAATCACTTGCTTTGTCAGCACGTGTGTCTCCTCGGACAATTCATTTCCGAGTGTTAGACAAGAGCCCAGTTTCGGGCCCTGGAAGGGGTCTGCCTTCTTGCAACAAATGGCGACTCTGGTGGGGACTCTTCTTCGCTGAGACTGACATCCTGACCACTTGGGGTACTCAGGGGCCAGCTTGCCTGCAATGGACCAGGCCCAGCGGCCGCAACTGGGACCCTTTTGTCCCTGGTCTCCTCCTGACTCAGACAACTGGCCAGAATGCCCCAACCGGTAAGGAACAAGAGACTGTATTGCCCTCTCTCCCCTTCCCCCTCTCTTTCCTCTCCTTAACCCTGCCTGTCCTTCCCTGTTTTTCTAGTCCCCCGGTCCTGGATGCAGGAATCTGGTCAAAGGGCCCTCAGCCTGAGCTGAGGATTGGAGACTGATCACCTCCTCTTGCCAGAGAACTCAAATTCTGGTTCTGGTCTGGTCTGATTTCTGGTAGGGCCGAGTTCCAGTCCTCCCTTCTCTGGAGGCCCAGGGAAAAGTCCCATAATGCCTGGGTATCTGTAGGTGGCAGGAGACGTCTGTAAGGCCATCCCTTTCGCCACCCCTCTCCCATCTCCTCCCCCTTCTTCTTTCATCCTGGCTTCCTTTCCTCCCTTGAAATCTTTGATGTTAGTACTTGGATCTGAAGTTCTGTGTCTCTATAGGAGGTTTTCTGAGAGACTGTATTCTTGTATTTAAGGGCTTCCCTGGTGGTGCAGAGGTTAAAGCGTCTGCCTGCAATGTGGGAGACCTGGGTTCGATCCCTGGGTCGGGAAGATCCCCTGGAGAAGGAAATGGCAACCCACTCCAGTATTCTTGCCTGGAGAATCCCATGGANATCTTTGATGTTAGTACTTGGATCTGAAGTTCTGTGTCTCTATAGGAGGTTTTCTCAGAGACTGTATTCTTGTATTTAAGGGCTTCCCTGGTGGTGCAGAGGTTAAAGCGTCTGCCTGCAATGTGGGAGACCTGGGTTCGATCCCTGGGTCGGGAAGATCCCCTGGAGAAGGAAATGGCAATCCACTCCAGTATTCTTGCCTGGAGAATCCCATGGACAGAGGAGCTTGGTGGGCTATAGGTCACAGGTCACAAAGAGTCGGACACGACTGAGTAACTTCACTTTCACTTTGAGGGGACTAAATCAGACTACTGGCCCAGTGTTTATCATGCAGCCTTTCCCAGGTGGCTCAGTGGTAAAGAGTCCACCTGCTGACACAGGAGACACGAGTTCGATCCCTGGGTGGGGAAATCCCCTGGAGTAGAAAATGGCAACTCACTCCAGTGTTCTTGCCTGGAAAATGCCATGGACTGAGGAGCCTGGTGGGCTACAGTCCATGGGGTCTCAGAATTGGACACTAATGAGTGACTGAGCACACTCACAGGTGTATCACACAGCAGTGTTTGTATTAGCTCTTGTCACTATGAGTAAATCTATGTGTTCATTGGTTGGTTTGTTTTGAAAAAGTATTTTTACCTGTTGTAAAGTTCAGTTCAGTTTAGTCACTCAGTCATGTCCGACTCTTTGTGACCCCATGGACTGCAGCATGCCAGGCCTCCCNGATTCTTCCAACAAAGTCATTGTGAGGATTCTGTGAGACAAGGCAGGGAGAGTCTGGCATGATACGCAGATGCGCTGTCAGTGAAGTGAAGGTGGCTCAGTCGTGTCTGACTCTTTGCGACTCCATGGACTATACAGTCCCTGGAATTCTCCAGGCCAGAATACTGGAGTGGGTACCTTTCCCTTCTCCAGGGGATATTCCCAACCCGGGGATCGACCCCAGGTCTCCCACATTGTAGGCGGATTCTCTACCAGCTGAGCCACAAGGGAAGCCCATTCATTTTTGACCATGCTGTGGCTTGTGGGATCTCAGTTCCCCAGCTTGGGATTGAACCCCGGAATCCCACAGTAGTGAAACCCTGGAATTCTAACCACTAGACCACCAGGGAACTTCCTGTTTTTCATTTTAAAATCAACTTTATTGAAGTAGAATTTACATGCAATCAAACGCGCCCCCTTATAAGTCACATAGTCTGATGAATTTTGACAAATAAGTACTCTTGTGTAACTGCCAAGACATAGACTGTTTCCATTCACCCCCAAATCTCCTCCCTGATTTTTTTTGCAGTCGATTCCCCTCCACCCTGCTACAATTTTGTGTGGATCGAATGAATCTTTAATTCAAGGGGACGGGCTCTGTGCTGTGAGAGGAGTTATTCACATGTTTACAGCGTCTTTTCTCTTTCACTAGCTCGTTTGTCCCACATGGGAAGTCATGGGTGCTCAGAAGGTATAGGTGATGACACATGACAGAAGGTCTCCAAAGCCAAGAGGGAGAGCTCCTGGCTAGGGGCCTGACCCTGGGAAGTTTGTGGGTGTTTGGGGCTCACAGGCCTGTTTGCACCACAGAGGCTGGCAAAAGGCTGGCTTGTGGCCCCACCTTTACCCCAACTGGTCCAGGCCTCCTAGGTGTTCAGATGTCAGATGCCTCGATCTACCCACCTCTCAGGTTAGAGCAGGCTTTTTCAGTGTCTACAGTTTGGGTCATGGGAAAAAGGAAATGAGGCTAGTAGTATCATTTGCTTCTGGTGGCTCAAAGAGAAGCCAGCATGTCTGCAGACTTGGTCTCTGGCTGGGTTCTGTCTCCACCTTACTGTGTGACCTTGGCAAGTCACTTTCCCTCCCTGGGCCTCAGTTTCCATCTCTGTAGGAGGACACTAATCATCTTTGCCAGCTTGACTTCAGCTTCACCTCATAGTTCTCTGCTGCGTGAATACATCCTGCTCTTCAAATACATTCTGCTCTTCCATGCTATCCCCACTCCCTGGTATGCTCTTCCTTAAGATCTGCCGTCAAAATTCTCATTCTTCTAGCTCGTAGTTCTGGTACTACTCCTTCTGTGATTTTCCTCAAGACAGAATGCTGTGTTCCTTCCTCAGGCTTCTCTATGCTCTCAAGGGCAGGGACTGTGACGAATAATAGAATGGTGGGTTCTGTTTACTGAGATGACCCAACCTGTGCCAGGTGCTGTGCTAGTCACTCTGTTATCTCATTTAATCCTCACAACAAAGCATCATTATTCTCAGTGGACGGATGAGGAAACTGAGGTTCTCAATAATGCCACATGTCCTGGGGCCCAGAGCAGGTAGGACAGCTTGCATCCTCTCTTTTCATCCCCAGCATCTTGTAGAGAGCCGAGCCAGCAGGTGTTTACCACCGAACGCATGAAGAGTGCCTGTATCCCATTAGTCAACTTCAAACCTACCTTCTGTTGGCGTTGGCAGGCCTGAAGCACCGTGCTCAGCAATGTCAACTTTTATTATCATCGCTTTCTGCCGAGGTCACAGTTGCAGTGAGAGCTGTCCAGTTACAGGGTGGGGCACACAGAGAAGTGGGTAAGTACGCAGTCATTGGGGTAAGCAAGCAAAGACGGGATGACCCCTAGGATGCAGTACAGGGGGTCTGATCATCAGCAGCCAAGTATGGCTTCTGCTACCCCAGTCCATTATCTGGGGGTCCCAGGGGTTAACCCGGCTCCCCTACCAGCTTGGGGGATAGCGGGGTAGAATTGAAACACATTCTCCTGGTACCTGTGACCCAACCATGCCCAGCCCCCAAACTCCATGCTGGTCCATGGGTTTTGAATCTGCATCTTTTACAAACTGTACCTTTTTTTTTTTTTTCCTATTCCTGACTTGTCCTGTCCCACAAGCCACCTCCGAAGGGAAATACCCACATGCGGAGCCCGAGGAATGCGCGCCTGGCCTTTGAGTCGGAGCTCTCCTTGCCACCTCCCTTTTCCTTGCACTATTGTGCAAGACGGGCGGGTATACCTTCTGGGGCAGGTCGGATCAAGGCCAAGGAACTTCCTGAGAACTGGCAGCCGCGGGCGGGGCTAGGGGCAGGGGAGCAGGGGCGGGAGGAGTGCTCCTGGGCGTCGCCTACCGGTCCCCCACGCCCTTCTCGGTGTGGCTCTCTTCCCAAGGGGGTCGGGGAAGGTGGGGAGCGTTGACACCCAGGCTGGAACCTCGCAGGCACCCCCGTCCTTTCAGACGCCCCCCCCTCCCCAGCGCCATCTCTTTCTCCGTTTCGGTCACTGTCCGGTGCGCCCCGCTCCGCGGCTCCCCCCTCGGCCTCGCTTTCTCCGACCTCCTCTTTGTTTCTGTCTTGCAGGCGGTCCTTGCATACCCCGGCCCCTGCCCCGCCCGCTCGCCAGCCACCGGGGAGGGGGCGGGGCTCGAGTCTGGGGGCGTGGCCTGGCGGGGCGGGGCCGCGGGCTGGGGCGCGAGGCGGAGGCGGCCAGCTAGTGGACCGACGTTACTGGAGCCGGAGCGCGAGCCGGGCAGAGGCCGCAGCCAGGGCCGGCGGGAGCAGGGCGGGCCGGCTCCATGGCGCCAGCGGCGCCTGTCTGAGCAGCGCAGGCAGCGGCAGGCGGCGGCCGGATCGGGCCGCGCGGCTCCTCCTCACCATGGGGGACGTGCTGTCCACGCACCTGGACGACGCCCGGCGTCAGCACATCGCAGGTGAGTCCGGCGCCGCGCAGCGCGCGCGGGGGGTCCGGCGGGGAGCCCCAGCCACGCCCCCATCCCTGCCTGCCTGCTGGGGTCTGCGGAGAGTCAGGCCCCGGGCAGGGCCGCAGTGGCCCAGGGCCAAAACCTGTTGTCCAAGCTTGTTTCTCCTACGTCTGGGTGCCCCTTCCTGGCTCCTTCTGAGTCCGCCCTTCCCCCTCCCGAGGGGACTCGAACTTCCACCCACCCCTGGGAGCCTCTGGGTCTTTGGATTCCTGGACACACTCCCGCAGTCTGAGCTGTGGAAGAGGGTTGCAGCCTCCCCACTTCACCCTGGGTATCTCTGGCCGGAAGCGGTCCGGGCCCACTCGGCCAGCGTGTCCTGACCTTCCCTGACTGTCCCAGGCCCCAGCTTGCTCTGGCTCCTGACCCAGTACACGTGGCCGAAGCTTCCAAGGGACTGGCCCATCAGGGTCTGAGCCTGAGCCTGGGGAGTGGGCGTAGGAGAGATGGGGTGCACAGGAGGGGTGGGTCAGAACCCCTGTCCTGGCCTCCGGGGCAGCTGGGTGCTTCCGCGGGCGGGTTGTGTAGGGGGCTGGTTAAGGCGAGAGCCCAGTCTCCTCAGCCCCCTCCTTCAACCGCGCCAGCTCCCAGCCCTGCACAGTGGCCGCTTCTCAGAGGGGCAACTGCCCTCTTCCTCCCTGGGAAAGCACAGGGAGTGCTATAGGGTCCTGGCTCCTTCTTCCCCAAACCCCAGAAATGGAGAGACAGGGTAAGACCCCAAGCTGCCTGGGAAACTCAGTTCTGGGGGAGGCTGCCAGGGGGGAATCCCAGCGTCTGTTTCCCATCTGGGATCTCTTGGACAAGTCTCCTAACATCCTGGCCCCTTAGTTTCCCCCTCTTCGAAATGGGGTGAATACTTTCTTCTTAATCAATTTAAGTGAGCTAATTCACATGGCTTACTTAACACAGCTCTGGCATGGGGGAGACCCCAGTGTGTGGGGTACTGGTCCATGTGCAATGGTTGGGGGCAGTCTGTGAGAAGGGAGCCTGTTGCTCTTGGCTGAACTTGCCTCTCTGTCTGGTAGATCTAGCACACTGTGCCTGCCTACACTTATGATGTGTCCTGCCATCCTGTAGAGTTTCAGCAGCTGTGTTCTGCCCACTCAGACCTCTGGAGAACAGGAACCAGGGGTCTCCCAATGCTGTCTTCCCACCCTAGCTGGACACAAAGATTTGTCCTGTGACTGGGGTCCTGGGCCCACGGCCGGAGATCCCCTTTTGTGCCAGGTCTGGAGCTGGCCCAACGGTGGGGGTGATGTAGAAGTGAGTCAGACCCTCTCCAGCATCAGACCAGCAGGGGGTTAAGTCCTGGAACACTTGTTTGTAGGACAGGCCTGGACTCTGGGAGGAGGAAGGCTGGGGCGGAGTCTTCCTGTCCCCTCCCTGTCGGTGGCAGCCTCCTGGGGTTCTGTAACAGTCCATCCATTCACGACCTCCTCCTGGGGCCCTCTCACCCCCGCCTGGGTGGGGTGTGCCGCGCCTTCTTGAGGGGGCGTTTACCACCCCCCCCCACACACACACCCAGCTCTGGCTCTCCCCCCTTCCTGCCTCCTGGGCTGAGAACTGCCACCTTGAAGGGGAGGAGACGCAGGCCGCAAAAGGTGAAGTGTCCTCTCCTGGGCAGGCTTGGGTTTGCTTTGTGGATACCAGGCTGGGTGGAAGAGGGCTGGGCCCACTCAGAGCCTGCTGGCCTCTTTCTTCTCAAAACTTCAGTGCTATTAATAGTCCTCTTCAAATGCCTCAAATTCCTGGTCCAGGCTCACCTGAGGGGGCTCCTGCAGTACCGGGTGGGAGGGGAGGCAGCCAGCAAGCCTCCAGCCCCCCAACCACGGGAGGAGGCTGCCTGAGAAATAAATCTCTGGGGAGACTGTCGCATCCTCCTTGCCCCTCCCACGGAGCAGCCAGGGCAGCGGGGCATTTTCCTGCAGGACAATTAAAATTCCAGAGCCCTCCCCCTCCGGCCCAGGGCTGCCCTGTAAAGAAGTCAGCTGTGCTCTGATTTCCGAGGCTCCATTCCTGTTCAGGTTCTGTGGCTTGGCTGGTGGCTCTAGGGGATCCTTGCGCACCCCGAGCAGGTGAGTGCCAGCCTGCAAGTCCTGGCAGGGGTCAGGCGCGCTCCTGCCCAAGGTGCCTTTTCTTTTTTTTTTGCTGTCATGGCACCTTTCATCCTGGAATTTCAAAGCTCCTGGCAAGCAGGGGCTTGTTCTCACACCGGCGGCCCCATGTGGCTGGTGGCGGGATGAGACTCTCCTTCGTTCATAGGGGAGTTTGCATGGAGGAAAAACCCTGGCCAGGGAGCCAGGAGGCCTGTGTAACCTCGGGCAGCCACTCGCTCTTACTCTCTGCTCTCTCGGGGTCTCAGTTTCCCGCTGTGACCGAACCAGTGTGCTCCCTGAGGGCCAAAGTCGCTTCCAGCTTTGAGGGCCTTGTTGCTGTTCAGTTGCTAAGTCGTGTTTGACTCTTTGCTATTCCAAGGACTGCAGGCCTCCCTGTCCTTCACTGTCTCCTGGAGCTTGCTCAAACCTTGTCTACTGAGTCTGTGATACCATCCAACCATCTCATCCTCTGCTGCCCCTTCTCCTCTGAACCACCTGCAATGTTTCCCACACACCTCAGACTTGAGCCAGCTGAGGGTCTCCTAAATCTCCAGCTCAGGTTTCTAAATCTCAATTTTCTGATCTGTAAAAGGGGAATAATGACATCATGCAGGTCTGAAACTTAGCCCAGTGCTTGGGACACAGTAAGTGCTTAGCAAACATCTGCCTTTGTTATTGAGACGGTTCTTTATTCTCTGTTCCTGAAAGGGGTCCGGTGTTTGAGTTTAAAGGGAGCAGTTATAGCTGTGGTTAAGGGCTTGTCCAGGGTCTGGAGTCAAGGTTGATGCTGGTTTCCTGGATGTAAGAGTCAAGGTTGATGCTGGTTTTCTGGATGTAAGAGTCCACCTGGGTTTTGGGAACCTGTGATTGCCTTCTGCATTGGCATATATGTGAGATGGAAATGGGTTCTCTGGAGTGGGTCTGGATGGCAGTGAGTGAGGGGGGGCACGTATGACAAGGAAGGAACTAGGACGTGAAGAGATGGGGGATTAGGCCAGCTCATAGCTTCTACCTGGTGCAGAGGCCAGGATAAGTGTGGGCGTTCTGGTGGCTCCTGTCAGCACTGTAAGAGGGGTTTTTTGCATATGGTCTGAGCCACCTAAACCAAGATGGGACAGGTGAGGGAGTGAGCTCTCTGTTGTTCAAGGTATACAAGTAGGGGGTTGGGTGCTGCATTCATGGCAGGAAACCTGGCCCTGCCTGGCATGGAATAGTGGGGGATGGGAAGGGGACTTCTGCCTCAAGGATGGCCTTAAAGGACTCGATTGTTGCTTTGGAAATTCTGTTGACCAGGATGAAATTGTGGCGGTCAAGGAACTACCTCCCCCTCACTGCCTACATACACACAGTGCCCTGAGGTTTATCACCTGAGAGCGCTCCTGCCGAAGTTTGCCAATGCCTGCCCGCTTCCCTTCTGCTGGCCTCACCTTTCCCATTGCTAATTCGTTGCTAATTCTTTTATTAAATAGCAGCTTTATTGAAACGCAATTCACCTGCCAGCCAGTTTGCCCATTGAAAGTGGACCAGTCAATGGTTTTCTGTATATTCAGAGTCGGGCAACCATCCCCATGATCAATTCAGAACCTTAGGTCACCCATGAAAGAAACTCTCTACCCATGAGTCGTCACCCCTCCCCCGCTCCCTTGCTTCTTCTCCAATCCTTCCCAATTCTAGGCAACCACTGCTCGTGTTGCGTGATTGCAAAAGTAAGGAACACACAGACAATGGGAGGGGAGAAGTGAAAAAAAATGAGATCTCCTCCACGTTCAGTCCCTCTCCCCAGAAGAATCCCCTCCAGATTGGTGTGTCCGGGTCCCCAAACGCCCATGGCTGTGTACATACACATTTAGCTCTGTTTACAAAAAGAGGTCCCATGGTATATTTCTGTGGTTTGACTTTTCTCCCCCCATCAGTATACTGTGAGCATCTTTCCATGTCAGAACACGAGCCTGCCTCCTCCTTCTGATGGTGGGTTTCCTTTTGTGCACGGCGCGGTTTGCTTACCCAGACCCCTGTCAACCAACGAAGGGTTGTTTCCAGTGTTTGGCTAGTAACCATGGTGCTGCCCGAACTGCCTTGCACGCATCCTGAGCCAGGTTCCCCTATCAGAGCGGTCTCAAAACGAAAACACCTGAGTCACGTTTTGATGGATTGACGCAGAGCCTCTGAAAAGGCTCCCTCCTGACAGCACGTGGTACTTCAGTCCCAAGGATTATCACCCTTTTGGACCATCAGATATGAGAAAAGGGGGTCTCTTTTTAATTTATTGAACAAAGTAATGAATATCTTTTTTGTTTGTTTTATGAACTGATTTTAAAAGCCTGCCTTTCCTCCTTGGGCCGTGGTTGTGCCTCCCAGAAGTTTAGCGGTGGAGGCTGTGCCTGTCCAGGTGTGTGGCATCCTGATGCTGCCCCGGGCTTTGCTGGGAGACCACCAGGCCACCGGAAGCAGTGCGCCAACCCCCTCCCCCCACCCCTTCTGTGCCTCAGCCGCTGCCCTTAGCTTAGGTCTGGGTCAGCCCCTGGAGGTGAGGCGTCTGGGGAGATTCTGCCCTGCTCTTGTGTCTTCTTACATAATATGCTTTTGTTGGCGTTGACCCTGCCCTACCCCCTCCCTCCAGCCTCCACTCTGTTCCTTTCCCACTGCTGGGGCCCGAGCTCCGCCTTGCCTGCTCAGAGCTGCCTCCCACCTCACCCCTCCATCCTTCCCACACATGCTGCCAAGGAGCCTTTCTGGACCCAAACTGGGCCATGGGCCTCCCGCCCTGCCGCCTGAGGAATGAGGTTTAGAGACAAAACTAGGAGAATCAGTCACCACCATCCTGCAAGAATTCAAGTATTTCCCTTCTGTGCTTATTGTTACACACTGCTGAGACTGTGACTCAGTTCATGCCTTGCTCCTTACACTAAACGGTGTATAATAAACATCTCTCCTCGGTCATCAGAACCTCCCTGGAAGCATTCCCCAAAACTCCATCTTGTTCCACCCAAGGCCATCTGTGCAGACATTTTTCTTAGCCTTTTCCCCTAAGGCAGGACATCACCGGGCTCCCTGGTGACCAAATAGGTGATTTTCAGGGGCACACCAAGTCGCTGTGCTTGTCTCCTTTCCCGCTCCGGTCAGCTTCCCTGCTGAAGAGAGACTCATCCACTTGCCCTCCCCTCCCCCAGCCCACAGCCTGCTCCCATCAGCCTGGGCATTTCAAGGGAGGTCCATTCCTGGGAGCCCCCTGACGCCTCTAAGCATCTTTCCTTGGGAGTGGGCTCAAAGAAGCTGCTGGTGAACTGGGGGTGGGGGGGACACGGACTGATGTCCGTGGCATCTGGGTGTGACCAACCGTATATCTCCTGCTGCTTCTCTTGAGGGCAGTCCACTGATTTGTCTCCTGCCAGAGGATGAGAAGATAGAGAAAGGAGGGGCTGCTCCTAACCTGTCCGCTTAGCCCGTTTAACTGAGCACTTATTCTGTGCCAAGCCTTCCTTTGTCTCTTTGAATCTACACCCTCCACCTCCCTTCCCAGCATCTTACTGGCCATGGTTGGGAGCACAGGGACAGAGCAAGTCAGTGGCCAGGGAGACAGCATGGAAAAGGACCCAGAGAGAGGCAGGCACTGGGGAGAAGGGGGCTGGGAAGGGAGGAGCCGAGTGGGAAGAGCGGCATGTGTCAGAGGGCCCCCTCCGGTCATTACTCAGCCCCGACTCAAGCCTGTCTTTGGCCAGTCTGTGCCCCCTCCTCCTCCTCCTCCGCAGACCGAGCTCATGACTCACTCCAGCCCGGGTCCCCTCCAAGCAGCATCCTTCTGCGGTCGCAGAAATTCCTCAGCTGCTTTTCCTTCCCCTGCCCCTCCCCCACCCACTTCCCTGCCTGGGGAAGAAGGGTTTTCTGAAGACGGTGCCGGGGCAGCGTTGGAAGCAAACATGGAGGTTTCACACCCTCGAGGGTGGAGCCGAGCCGTGCCCCCGCTTCCCGGTCGGATCTTGGGGCCTGAGTCACAGAAACGCTGCAATCTTTCTGATCACGCCGATTTTTCAAACTGGAAGAACAGGAAGTGCCCATCTCTCCAGGGCCCCTGGTTCCACCCCCAGCCTGGGAACCATCTCAGTGTATAGTGTAGATGTGCTTGGGTGGAGGGACCTAACCTGGTGACACAGCGGATGGTAAGACAGAAAGAAGCAGGGAGTCCTGGGCAAGGCTGCGCAGCAGACTGCTTGGGTTCGAGCCCAAGCTTTGCCACCGGATGGCAGGTTGGCCACCCTCTCTGAGCCTCCGTGTCTCCCTTCTGTAAAAGAGGTTGACAGTGCGGGTTTCTCAGGGTATAGAATCACAGTGACAGCCCCTGCCCGGCACAGCCCGGGGCTGGTGAGCGATGAGAACGTGGCACGTGGTAGCTCTGATGACTGACACTTCCCGGACAGACATGGGCCAGGTCTGTCCTGCAGCCTCCAGCCCCCAGGCCCCTGCCATGTGCTCCGGGAAGCTGGCACGCCCCAGGTTGAGGAGCCCCCAGACTCTGGCCCTGGACGGTTTCAGCGGTCAGTAGGCACCTCGGGGTGGAGGGCTGAGACAGGCTGTGCTAACGCAGCAGAGTCAGTCAACAGCGTTGCCTGCGCTGTGCCCAATGTTGGGCAGGGCCCAGAGAATAAACAGGCAAAAGACAGATGGGAACATGCCCCCCTCGCCTGGCCGTGTGTCCAGATTTACTTGCTTGATCTGGGCTTCTGTTCACTGGTTGCTCCTACGACTCTGACTCTGCCTCGCTCTGTGCCTTTTCTCTCCGTCTGGGACCCCAAGACCAGGATCTACTTACAGGCATTCTCTGCCTCTGAAAATCTTTCCTTGTGGTCTTGAGATGCCTCCTAAAGGCAGGGCTGGGTGGATTTGGATGTTAGAAGTTGAAGGGGAGGGTCCCCATCTGTGTGTCTGTGAGACTCCGCAGGTTCTGCAGTGGGCTCTGGCCCCAGACACACTTGGTCATTCATTCATTCACTCAATAGTTGTTGACCTCCTACTGTGTGCCAGGCACTGTGCTGGATACCAGGGGCATACCATGTCCCAAGCTCCTCCACAGCCCCTGCCCACGTAGCACTGCCTGGCTGGCTGCCCCTCTGTAGCCTGAGGGGTATCCTCAGGGGGGCAGACCTTCAGTGGGAAAATGTGAGGGGTGACTGGTCCAGTGGGTGAGGAGGGATGGGGTGAAGAGGAGGGAGCCACAGGGGCTGGCCTTAAAGAAGAGGGGACCTTGTCCTGAGTGTCCTGGGAGGCCTAGAAGGGTGGGGGAGAGGAGGAGGAGAGCCCAGTGGTGAGAGGGGTCCGAACCAGTATGGATGGGGTATAGTCAGGGTGTGTGTGTGTGTGTGTATTTGACTCTGTGTGTGTGTGTGTGTGTTTGACTCTGTGTGTGTGTGTTGGCGGGGGGGCGATGGGGCAGCAAGCCTTGGTGATGGTGATGTGTGAGGTTGGGAAGACCTGATGCCAGTGCTTGGTCCCGTGGGATGTATAGACCCCATCGGTTTGCTTCAGGCTTCCCCAGTGGCTCAGCGGTAAAGAATCTGTCTACAGTGCAGAAGACGCAGTAGGCTCCGGTTTGATCCCTTGGTTGGAAAGATCCCCTGGAGGAGGGCATGGCAACCCACTCCAGTCTTCTTGCCTGGAGAATCCCATGGACAGAGGAGCCTGGTGGGCTACAGTCCATGGCGTCACAAAGAGTCGGACACAACTGAAGCGACTGAGCACGTAGGTTTTATTGAGGTAATCAGGGGCCCTGCAGCCCCGCTTATCCTTCCCCTGATGATGGGAGACTCACTCCCTTCGTCAGCACCTCTGTGTATGAGAACCTTTTCTTCCAGGGGCAGAATGGGAAGGGGTCTGGGCCTGGATTCCGAGGACCTGACCTTGAGATCTTGTCTCAGTGGCCCTGTCATCTGGCAGTTGAGGTCCCTTCTCCGGACCTCAGGTTACTTATCTGTCAAGTGGGTCTGCGGTAGCCTGGACGTGCTAGATTGTTGTGAAGTATCAATGGGATGATGTCCCGTTGTCACCAGTCCTTCCTGTTGTGTATTGTCTGTGACAGGATGTTGGCTGAGGGAGTCCCTCCTCTCAGGAATCAAAAGTGCAGGGCGTGGGCCAGGGTGCTGGGGTCAGGGTCCACATGCAGGGCCAGAGACTCCAGTGGGTAACCAGGCACCCAGGAAGGGCAGAGGAAGAGTGAATTGTAGTTTGGGGACTTCCCTGGACTCCCAGTGACTAAGACTCCACACTAGCAACGCAGAAGGGTCCAGGTTCGATCCCAGGTCAGGACCCCACATGCCACAGCTAAAGAGGCCACATGCTGCTGCAATGAGGACTGAAGCTCCCATGTCCTGTAACTAAGACCCGGTGCATAGATATACATAAATATATATATTTTTAAAGATTTTTTTAAAAAGAATGAATTGTGGTTCAGAGAGTGTGAACCCCACTTCCACATCCACACATCTGTGGCCACGCCGGCCACAGCTGCTGTCCCTCCTTCCCATGCCCCATGCCAAATGGAGCTGTTTTGCGTCCAGCCAAGTTTGTTAAGCCAGAACCTTCTAGAACAGGTGTCCCTTGGGCCAGAAGCTACTCACCCTCTTGTGCTTAACCCGCCTCTAATCCTTCCCACCTGCCAGGAGCCATTTACAGGTGCAGGCTGGGAGGCGAGAGCCTGAGGGCTGGTGCCAGGCGACCTTTGGCAAGTCCTGTTTGGCCCCCCTTTGCCAATCTGCGCAGCGGGGCACAGGCACAGTCCCCAGTGGCTTCCTGGCTCTGACCTTATGGGGGCCTGTGGGCCGTGGGCTGTGTTGAAGGCAGGTGCCTAGCAGTTATTTAGTGCATAATGCCATCTTGCCGTGGAGGGACGTGCCTTCTCTGAGAACTGCCCTGTGCTGGGTGGAAGGGATGAAGCAGGGACATGAGCCCTGATCTCATGGGCCTCATGCCGTCCAAGAAGCTTCCATCAAGCTGAAGGCAGTGTGGTTTGTGTTACAGAGACAGTGGGTCTTTATGTTTCCAAAGTGCATGTTGGTTTTAAACTTTGGTCAGCCCAACTCAAGAGGCAACATGTCCAGCCTTGACAAGGAGGCAACTGGCTTCTGCCCCAGAAAGCCCTGTGGCCTTGGGCAGGTTCCCTTCATAAAATGGGAAGGTGATCCCTGCGACGGTTCTGGGAGGCGGTTGTTCCTGGCGTGTGGAACCCGCTGGGTACATGGCAGCCCCGTTTTGGCTGAGGCCTGGGGGAGGAGCGGTGTCCTTGGCCTGCCTGGGAATTCGGGAGTGATGGGACCTCTAGAGGGGAGTGGGCTGGCAGCCACGCTTCTGTTTCCATTTTAGCTTTTGCTGTTTAGCTTGTGTTTCGGGAAGTGTTCCCTGGAGGTGCGGGTGGAAAGGAGGAGAAAAGAGAAACAGGACCGAAGCTTTGGGGAGTCCGGGCTCTGCTGGGCTGCGGAGCCGTGGTTACGCGGAAGGGGTGCCTGCGGTTTGCTTGTGGTCTGGGCTGCTCCGGCCACAGCGCCCCACTTGCCCGCGTTCGGAGCTTGCCGACGGGCCGTGGCCGCTCTCCTTTCTCTGGCCCAGTCTCTCCTCCCTCGTAGCCAGGAAGGCTCCTCTGTGGTCATCCGACCAGTTCCCCTCTCTGTTTTTGTAACTGAGTAAACTGAGGCCCGGAAGGAGGGGAGAGACATTCCCAGGGTCTCAGAGGACGGGAACCCGGGGCCCATTCCATTCCTGGACGCCCCAGACAGCAAAGACGAGTCAGGAAGGAGCGTCGGGCCTGGGTGGGGCCGCGAAGGTTATAATTTTGAACACAGAGTAAACAAACAAGCCCTCCGAGAGAGAAGCGGCCCTGTGCGGGCCTCACAGATAGGCCTGTCCACACGCAGACAGCGAGGTGTTGTGGAGGATTAAAAAAAGCCAAGCTCCCTTCCCCTCCACCCCCGCTGCCATATTTTAAGCTGCCAGGAAGAGGAAGGAGAGACCGGACCCCCTGGGACGACCACTGCTCCGGCCGAGGGCACGCTCTGCAGTGTTGGCTCTCTGTGTGGCTTTCGGCAGGACACTTCCCCTCTCTGGGCCTCAGTTATCCCCTCTCTAAAAAGGGGGTGATCCCTCTCTCAAGGAGAGGGAGGGCCGCAGGGTGATTTGTGCTGAGCGACTGAACACAGCGAGCCCTTTCTCTCGCCCTGACCCGAGTCTTTGTGGCCGGAGGCGAGGCCCCTCTTGGGGCGGCGGCAGGGTGACTTTCTCAGGCCGGCCTGCTCCTCCTGGGAGACAAACCTCCACTCTGGGTCAGGCTGTTGCTGGCTGCCCAGCTCAGCTTTCCTGTTTTCCTGTTGAGATGGTGGCAGAATTTGGGAGGAGGGCCTGCCCTGTGGGCAGTGGGGCTGGGCTACAGTCGGGCCTGGACACCCTGCCTCCCCGAATGGGGGTGCTCAGAAGACTTCCCATATGAGGAGGGGGCAGAGCCCCTCTGCTCCCCTCCCCTCTTCTTGAGTACCCCCTCTGTGGCTTCTGAGAGTCCAGCGCTGTGGATGGGAGGCATGGCCTCCGCCTTGGACCTAAGTTTTACCCTGTGGTTCAGTGAAGGAGATGGATGAGAGTCTCTGAGGACCCACTGGGCCAAGCTCTAGACCTGGAGAGGCCCTAGAGGACCCACAGACTAAGCCCACAGCCAGGAGCACTGTTCCCTGGGGCCACTCTCAATAGCTGCGTTGGGGCCTCCTCTGGGCGCCTCCCCAGGGTTCTTGTCGGTGACATGAGCACCATGAGGTGAACAGTGTGACCTCACAGGACAGAGCTGGCTCCACCAGCTGCTAGAACAGTTATTGTAGCTCTTGATGCCTTGGTTTCACCAGCTGTAAAATGGGAATGATAATACCACTTCACTTATATTAGCTATGATTTAATAATATAAAGGATAATTTGCATTATGTGCATTGATCAGTTATGTTTATGCATATTTAACACAGTTCTGGGCATAGTGAATGCTCAATAATCGATAGTTATTATTGACATTTGTTACTTTAAATTAATTGCTTAGCTGAGTAAATGTCCCACAAGGTTTCCATCTCAAACCACAAGATGTTATTTGGACCTGAAGTTATTTGGAAGAAGGGTCTCGTGGGTGCCGAGAGTGGGCTCGGAGGGTGGGGCAGATGTGGGCAGGGTCAGGGCCCTGGCTGGTTCTGACTTCCCCTTGGCCCGTCTGGAAGGAGGGTTTGCCTTCTACCTCGTGTCTGAGACCGCAGGCCTGGAGCGCGTGCGGCCGTGCACACAGCTTCCTTCCTCCCGGCGTGTATTCCTCTCCGTCTGACTCACTGGCTTTGAGTCTTTTGTTCTTGTCCTTGAGCCCCAAGGGTGAGGCCTGGAGAGGCAGGCCCCAGGGACTCACTCTAGGATGGGCTGACCCTCCCCCAGCTCCTGACCGCTCTGTGCCCCGGGCCTCCAGGACTGAGCCCTGGTGTAACAGGTGGGGGACTCGACCCCTGGGTCCTGGTGCCCCTGCTGACTCACTGTGTGGCCGGCGCTGGAGCACACCTTTACCCCCTGAGGATCCACTGTATGCTTGGTACCCAAACCAAGCATGCCCGGGCCCTGCCCACCTAGAGCTCAAGGCTCGGCCAGAGAGATGCAGTATACAAGTGCTTACCAGCCAGTCATTAATTAGATAATCATCAGAGGGCACATCGTGGTGAGATGGCCACGCTCCTAGAGAACTCATCTGCATGGCCCGGAGGTGCTTGTCTGGGGCTCCCTTGACAATAACTGCCGTTGGCTGCCCAGCTCAGCTTTCCTGTTTTCCTGTTGAGATGGTGGCAGAATTTGGAACTGCTTGTGGGGGCCTGCCCTGTGGGCAGAGGCCCAGGGACTCACCCAGGGTCCCTCAAGTGACTCAGGTCCCTTCCCTTCTTGGTGTCTCAGTTCCTGGTCAGAAAAATGGACCCTTCCAGGACGGGTACCATGACAGGCTGGGGTCCTGCCGCTGACCCCACCCAGGGCTCGGGTGGTCATCTGGATTTTAGGACAATGACCATCGGCATTGGTTGCGTCTATAGGCTGGGTGGGGAAGGGCTGCCCAGGGCGGGTGGTCCTCACCATCCCCCACCACCAGTGGGAGTGATGGCAGAAAGGTGGCAGAAGCCCCTGGTGAATCTGCCTGGCCAGTCCACACCCTGAATTTACCTGAATGCAACCAGATGGTTACATTACAGCTGGGTTACAACAGAAAAAAAAAGGAGAGAAACAATCTCTGAAAGAAAGTGAAAGTGTTCGTCACTCCGTCATGTCTGACTCTTTGCAACCCCATGGACTATATAGCCCACCAGGCTCCTGTCCATTGGGATTCTCCAGGCAAGAATACTGGAGTGGGTTGCCATTCCCTTCTGCAGGGGATTTTCCCAACGTAGGGATCAAACCAGGTCTTCTGCATTGCAGGTGGATTCTTTACTGTCTGAACCACCGAGGAAGCGCAAAACAATGTCTATCAGTAGGTAATGTTCAATGGTGTAACATGTGGCCATTGAAAGTAAAGATGAGCCGGGTGTCTGCAAGTGCATACTAAGTCTGTGCAGGTATAGGAAAAAAAAAAAAATGAAAGGAAATTCATCAGCGTGTTAATAGAGATTTGGGGGGTGGGTGGTGGTGGTAGAATAATGGATTATTTAATTTTTTTCTTCCTTCTCTCTTGTTGTCTTTTGCATGGTTAATATATCAAATAAAAAAAAAGAATAGCCTGTATTTTGGGGGAAAATTTTACTCTTTTAACTCCAGAATCAGAGCCATCTTGGCCTAATGAGAGCCTCCACGGGGTGGTTGCAAAGCACAAGGTGGGCCTGGAGAAAGGGAGAGGGTAGAGAAGGTTCTGGAAGTTCTGGGGGGGGTGGGGGCATAGAGAAGGTTCTGGAAGTGCTAGGGGTGGGGAGTTGTTAAGCTGGGTCTGGAAGATCAGGCTGGATTTTGGCCACCAGAGTTGGGGTATAGACAGGTGCCCATCTGTGGAGGGGAACAGCTGGACTGTAGCAAGAGAGGGGACGGGGGCAGGAGACTGCCTGATGCATCCTTGAGAGCCCGGCAGGGGAATTGGGGGAAAGGAGCCCTTTCTCATCAACACTTCTTAGCTGGACTTTAACAAGAAGGTTTTATTTCTGCTACTCTGGGGAAGAACAGTGAAAGAAAGTGAAAGTGAAGTTGCTCAGTCGTGTCCGACTCTTTGTGACTCCATGGACTGTAGCCTACCAGGCTCCTCCGTCCACAGGATTTTCCAGGCAAGAGTACTGGAGTGGGTGCCATTTCAGTAGCAAGTGTTAACTCTCTGTCTAGCCGGGNTGAAAGTGAAGTTGCTCAGTCGTGTCCGACTCTTTGTGACTCCATGGACTGTAGCCTACCAGGCTCCTCCGTCCACAGGATTTTCCAGGCAAGAGTACTGGAGTGGGTGCCATTTCAGTAGCAAGTGTTAACTCTCTGTCTAGCCGGGAGATACCTATGGCAGGGGATGGGTGAGTTGGGGTGGGGGAGGGGTTCAAGCCAGTGGTGGTAGATTGATTCCCCAGCACAGAGTCTTTCTGCACCAGGCTATCCCCCTGCAGCATGTAGAAAGGTTCCAGAATATTCCATTATGGACCCAATAGCCTGCCTTTTATCTTGCTCAGCCAAACGCCTATTGCTGAACACGGGTTGTTTCTGTTTTCCACTGTTGCAAGCAGTGCTCCGTTGGACAGCTTTAATCATTTCCATGGGATTAATCCATCGATCCCTCCATTGTTCTCAGCACCAGGTCGTGTGCGGGTCTTGGGGTGCTCGAGCTGGGGAGGCAGCTTCCCATCCTCATGTAGACCCTCTTCTGGGAGGAGGGACTCAGCATGGGACCCTAGCCGAGATTAGGGGTGCGGTAAAGACCTCTCTGGGACCCCAGGGAGAAGTGAGCCAGACTTGAAGGATCATGGAAGGCTTGTTAGGAGAGGGGTGTCTAGCTGAGACCCAAGGGATGAAGGCAGAAGAGTCATAGGCAGGGGGTCATCTCTGCAGAGACCCAGAGCTGAGGGAGTGCAAGCATTTGAGGGGACCGGAATTTCCCAGAAACTGGGGATCATCGCCATGGTTCCTGCTGGCCATGGCAGCAGCACCTCCACGGGCACTGCATTCTGATGGTCGTTTCTCAAAGTGCTGGGGCATCTGTCCCTCTGTAGGGCTGGGATGTTCTCGTGAGGGACACAGGAGCAGGGTGACGTGCCTGCCCCAGGTGACAGTCCTGCAGACACTCTCCCTTAACCCCCCAGCTCCCTCACCACCCAGACTCAAGGGTGGAGCCTGCTCAGCTCCAGTTTCCCAGGCCCTGTGCAGGTGCTGTATCATATGACAGAATCTGCCAGAAGAGGAAACTGAGGATCCGAGCTTAGG
Source organism: Oreotragus oreotragus (assembly GCA_006410675.1). Taxonomy (NCBI): domain Eukaryota; kingdom Metazoa; phylum Chordata; class Mammalia; order Artiodactyla; family Bovidae; genus Oreotragus; species Oreotragus oreotragus. The sequence continues at coordinate 327,020 of SJYX01012239.1, read as the reverse complement.
TGACGGCTCGGCTTGCGTGCTGGGGTGGTGACCGCGTCTGCCGCTAATGTGTGACCTTGGACTGGCCTAGCTGGCTCCAGATGCAGCCTCACCTTTGTAGGAAGCACCCCATTGGGATGGGAGAGCTGCTGGCAAACACTCCTCCCGGGGCTGGGACGGGTCTGTCCCTGGGCCTGAGCTGACTTTTTTGGAAAACCCCAACCTCTCCCTGTGCCTGAAGATGCCCAGGAGACCGAGTTGAGCGCTCTGGTGTCATCTCACAGTCAGAGACAAGATTTCCTGTGCTCGGTTGCCCTGCTTGGTGCTGGGGATCAGTCGTGAATGAGACAGACAGGGTCCCTGTCCTCATGGAAGTAACAGACACCAGTTAATTGTCAAGACTGAGTTGTGCTGTTGACTCAAGGGGTTCTGCCCTGAATGAGGGGCGTGGCTGTCAGGGACAGTCACAGTTAGAGGAAAGCTTTGGGGGTCCAGGGAGATGAAATCCAGCTCCTTCACTGGACAGACGAGGAGCTGGAGAGCCAGGGTCACCCGGTGGCAGTCAGGTGCCTGGACTCAGGCCCCAGCGATCTAAAGCCTGCATCCTTGCCTGGAACTCATGCTTAGAATCTATCATTACTGCCCAGAGAGAGATGGGCACCCCCTCCCCACTCATCTTCAAGGGACCCCTGGAGAAGCAGACACAGAATATGGTTCTGTTGGCCGAGAACAGTTTCCACAGGCTGGGGGCACGCTGGCACCTGGAACGAGGCATATTAGGTGGGGTCCTCTGGCGCCCGAGGAAACCTGCAGCTGCTGACCCCAGGGTAGGGTGGGGCCTGTGTCTTCTGCTGGCTACGGGAGTCTTGTTATTTGAATAAACTTTCCATTTTCCATCTGCGTGAAACCTCTCCATGCTGAGGGGCGCTGGCATTCCAGCCCAGGATTGGGTTTCCTTCTGGCTCAGCAGCAAAGCTCATGAGTGAATTTTCAGAGTTGATCGTCTCCCTCCTCCCTCCTCCCTCCTTCCCTGGGCTTGTCTCCCTTTGCGGGCCCCCACCCCACTTCCCTCTGGACCCAGGGAGCCAGCACTGCAGGCAGGGGTGTGTGGGTGTGTGTGTGTGTGTGTGTGTGTGTGTGTGATAGAGTGATGGATAGGAGGATGGATGGTAGATAGGTGGAGCTTGGGAAGCAGCTTGGCTTGGACTTAGAGAAAAGGGTGGTGTCAGAGGGCATCAGCTGATGAAATGTGTGGGATGTGTGTCTGTGTTTAGCCCTTTTTCCGTTAGGCTTTGGACACAGTAACTGGCACTTACTAGTGATTGCTTGTTATTAGAACGGCAGCTGGCATTCGTTGGGCTCTTCCAACGGTCTGGCAGAGTGCTAGATACTCGTACATTCTCTGAGGTAGTCCTCGCAAGAGCTCTGTGCTCTTGTGCATCTATTCTTACCCCCATTTTATGGATAAAGAAACTGAGGTTTGGGAAGGTCACCGGCAGTTGCAGAGCTAGGTCTGTCTGTGTTTTTACTGCCAACCTGCCTCCTGGGACAGGATCTTCTCCGCAACCTCCTTGCCAATTGGCCATCAGGCTCCTGCTTGTATGCCTCCAGGGACAGGGAGCTCCCTACTCTAACAGGGTCACCTGTCCCACCCTTGGGCACCTGAGATAGAAAGGCCCTTGTGGATCCTGTCTGCCGTGGTGGGTCACTCAAAACAGGCTCCATTTTGCCCGGGGCATGTCTGTGGCTGACTTCCCATAGCATCGCTTTTCCCTGGAATTTTCCAACCCTTTTGTTGTGAGAGATGAGCTAAGTTCTCCCTCCTTGCCTGTAACAGTCCTTACCTGGTACTCAGCCCTTTACAGTGTCATTCGTCACACACCGAGCAAGCCTGAGCAAACTTGATGCTGATGCCATAGAGGTATTTTCATTAGCGTTGAGCTGGACGTCTTAGCCAATTCAGTAAGACAAAAAAGGAAAAACAGAGCGAGCGGTATGAATAGGAGACACCTGGAAAGCAAGACACCGTGGTTCCTCCCTGGGGGAGCTCAAAGCACTTTCCCAGCTAGCCTCGCCCTTAGCCTTGTCCACCTGTGAGTCCACCTGCGGGAAGCAGAGGCTCGGAGAGGCAGGGAGCTCTAGAAACCGCGTGGTGAGGAGCAGACGCTCTGTGGTCCCCCACGGTCTGGTGGCTTGCGGTTTGTCGGTGTTTGCTTTCTGAATCTTCATTGATGTTTCTCCGTGAACTTCCCCTTTCTCCCTGCCTTTGATTTCCCTCCTGCCCCACCCCCCCCCCGGACCTAGGGAGCCAGCCCTGCAGGCATGTGTGTGTGTGTGAGGGAGAGAGGAGGGAGGCAGGAGGAATAGTGATGGATAAGAAGATAGATGGAATTTCCCTTTCTGAGTGGTTAACCTCTGAGGGCCCAGGACCCAAAACGAGTGGACCCCAAGTATGTCACCTTCCCATCCTCTGAGCGGCCCGCTGAGGGACCAGGTTGCTGCTATTTTGGTTCTTCTTTTCTGGCCCCCATTTCATGGCATGAAACACATCGCAGAAAACGACTGGGAGCACAGGCGGACACACTGTGGGGCCCTGAGCTTGTGAAAGACCTCCCTGCCCGCCTGACCACCCCTCCGCTGGCCGCCCGCCGGAGTGCATCCTCCTGTCAGTCGCTCAGGCGTCAGGGTTGACCGCACCGGCCCCCATCTGCTGAGGCTCTGGGGCGTCCCTCCTTTCCCAGGTCCTTATGAAAACCCAGCCAGGTGGGTACTACTCTCCCTCCCACTTTACAGCCCAGAAAACTGCAATTCAGAGAGAATTAAGCCCCATGTCCAAAGTCCTACAGTTAGTGAGCCAGTGAGGTTAGTATTGGAACCAAGATTGAATTCCAGAACCTTGACACTACGCTCTGCTGTGAAAGTGCCCTTCTTGACCTAGGAAGGTGCTCACAGATGAGTGTGGAAAAGATGAATGTTTCGCTGAATGCGTGTCTGAATCTGTGCATTCCCTGCGTCTTCTGCTTGGCGCGCTCTCCCTGCCCAGCCGTCCTCCTTCGCCTCACCAGCACCCCTTTGTGTCTCGGGGGCCACCTCCTCCTGGAAGTCTCTCATCCTGCAGGCTGGGTTAGCCGTCCCTCCTCTGGCTTCTTCTGCTTCCCCCAGCCGGGGACTTAGTCCCGTTGTAGGTTTTGTTGACAGTCTGTCTCCTTTGGACAACAGAGACTGGGTGTGTCTGACTCACTCCTGAATGCTCAGTGCCCCGTGGTTGCTGAATGAATGAATGAATGAGGACATGAAACCTTTCTCAGCCAGCACGATGGAACCCTGACACCCTCACCTGTCCTTGGCTTTGCCCCCCGCCCCACCCTTTTGGTTGACCCTGAGCTGGTCGACAGAGGATGTGGACTGCTGGGAGGGGCTGGGTGGCGATGCTGGATGCCAGGCTGGTCGTGGAGCAAGGGCTCGGGCAGGGAGCTCTGCCTGGGCACCTCAGGGTCCTAACTCCAGTCTGGGCACTAAGGGGACAGTGGGGCTATGGTGGGCACCTGCCAGTGCGAGGGTGCTGTGGCAGAGGGCCCTGGGTGCCCGGTCCAGCCTCAGCGCTCTGCACTTTGGGCTGAGAGCAGGCGTATGTCAAGGGGCACCACTGCCTCGGGGCAGTCGTGACCAATGGGCAGGCCCCAGGTTACAAAGGTTCAGGGACCAGGGGCGTGGCGAGGAAGAAAAGAGCATGGAGGCCAGGGATGCTGCTGAGAAGCCAGGAGGAATGGGGACTGGGCGGGTGGAGGTTAGTGTTTACAAAATCACCGTAATAGATGATTACGGGCACGCCTCTGCGCCCGGCCTGATGACCGCAGCTAATTATCCCGTCCACAGAGGGGAATACGAGGCTCAGGCGAGGCCCCGGACCATTGGGCTAGGACCTGTCCCACTTCTGTCCGGCTCCCAAGCCAGGGCTCTCTCTGGGGCAGGAGGATGGGGGACGTGGAGCGGGGTGGGCAGGGTGGGGAGGCTGGTCCTCCAGGTGGCCTTCCTTTCCTCCCTGCGTGGCTCTGTCGGCCTGGGATGTGGCCTTGGCCGTGGCAGGTCTGGTGCAGGACACCAGGTTGGGGAGCCCAGTCCCAGACATGCTCCCCAGAGTGGAAGGGGGCCCCCCTCCCGGTCCTGCCCTGGGTGGAGGGTGCTGCGGGGGCCCTGGGCACCCCTTCTTCACCCGCCCGGCTTGGGTCTGTGTTCCCAGAGAGCAGGGACTCCTGGGTCTGGCCTCCCAGAACAAGCCACCAACTGTCGGGTGTTGCCCGCAGCCGACTCGGGGCTCTGCCAGGCGGCGAGGGAGGGGCTGGAGGGGATGAGAGAGCTTTTGTTTCCCTCTGTTTGTGTCAAGATGGGAATCGACCGCCTCCCACTGAGGTGGCCTCGGTGTCAGGGCAGTCCCAGTGGCTGGGTCTGTGCTCTGCCTCTCTGGGGTGGGAGACACTTCTCTGGGCCTTCACTTCAGCCCCCTCCCCGCTCTCAGCTCTGGTCTCCCAGCACACACTCTCCCGCCAGAAGACCTGAGTCGCTGAGCTGAGGTTAAATATTTGCTAAGTGAGAAGAGCTGTTAAAGGCAGGTTTGTGAGCGCTCCTGGCCGGCTCCTCCTGGCCCGCCCCCGCCACTGCCTTGCCCCAAAGCTGCCTTCATGATGGGGGACCCAGCTAGCCTCCTCCCCAGGCCTCCGGGGCCACTCTTTCGGCATCTGAAACCGGGTGACCTTTCCTCCGGCACATGTTTGTCAAGCACCCACCTGGCCCAGATGTAAGCCTGGTGCTGGGTCTCTGTCTGTGGGGGGTGGTGATATAGTCATGACACTTGCAAAAAGCTCCCAGGAGAAGCAGGGGGTGTGATGGTGGAGTCTCCAGGGGACTGGACTTGTCTGGGGGGTGGTCCTGAGGGCCAGGCGGAGAGGGTGGGCTCTGGGAGAGCATTCCAGGCCAGAGACCCCCAAGACCAGAGGCAGGTTTCCTTGCTGGGCACTGAAGCCCCTGGATTTGACTCCCTCACTGCTCTCCCGGGAAGCTGGGCCTTGGCTGCCTCTCCCCTGCTCCTGTAGCTTCAGTTTCCCCATCTGCCCAGTGGAGAGCTTGAACTTGGATTTCACAGAGCCTTTCCCAAGTCCAGTGGCCTGATCAGCGTATGTGCCTGGCCTGTTAGTGAGGGAACACGCCAGGGCAGGACTTTCACAGGTGCTGAAGGTTACGATAGAACCACGAACCTTCATAAGGCTCACGTGGCCCTTTGTTAGCAGCAAAACCCAGTATCTCCTGCAGGGCTTTCGTAGTTGCTGAAGGTTATGGTCATAGCCGCGAACCTTGCGCTTTGACTGTGAACAGAAACTGTCATCTCCCGAGGACCCCAGGTCACCAGGTGAGCTGAGGGCAAGACTCATCTTCTGCCCATTTTCTGATTGTTGTTTAGTTGTTAAATCGTGTCTGACTTTGCGATGCTGTGGACTGTAGCCCACCAGGCTCCTCCATCCGTGGGGTTTATAGATGAGGAAACTAAGGCCCAGAGAGGCCATTGGGAGTTCAGATTTGCTTCTTGCTTCGAGCTCGGCCCCGGAACACACGTGCCTCTGTAAGAAGCCCACTCTCTTCTCCTAAAACTCGTGCTGTGCTGGGCACCTGGCTTATGGATGTGACCAAGATGCCAGCCTGACCTGGGGGCTGCTGGGCGAGTGGGGAATGTGCCAGAGAGAGTCACTGGGGACTCCGGAGCGCCTTCTCCACGGCCCACACAGTTCTTGGTACTCGGGTAGAGCAGTGAGCAGAGCCCGGCGTGGCTGCGTGTCCTGGTTTTGCTCGTACCTCTGTGATGCTGGGGAAATCACTTCATCTCTCTGAGCCTCCCTTTCCTCCTCTATAAATGGGTTTAACAGTTAACTCTGAAAGTGAAAGTATCAGTCGCTTAGTCGTGTCCAACTCTTTGCGACCGCATATACTGTAGCCCGCCGGGCTCCTCTGTCCATGGGATTCTCCAGGTAAGAATACTGGAGCGGGTTGCCATTTCCTTCTCCAGGAGCTCTTCCCGACCCAGGGATGGAACCCAAGTCTCCTGCATTGCCGACAGAATCTTGACTGTCTGAGCCACCAGGGAAGCTCCGGGTGAGGGTTAAAGGAAATAACGTAGATGATCATTGTTAACACACGTGGCAGCTGCCTCTGTGCCTGGCACTGGGCTAAGTGTTGCGTGCATTACCTCATGCCCCGCTTATTATTATAATTACATGCAAATGTGAAACGGCAGAGCATTGTGATAGAGGAAATGATGTCTGGCTAAGAGTTTGAACTGTATTAACGAGGGGCAAGGGAGCTTCAGGCAGTGGGCACAGCACAAGGCATTGGGGAGGGAGGCAGGACTGAGAGCCTGGATCCAGTTTGGCATGGTGTGTTTGCTGGGGGCAGTGTTCCAGGCCCTGTGGCAGGTGCTGAGAGTTCAGCGATGGATGAACTTTGGTCTCCGGGGTCTAGTGAGATTCTTTAAGAAGAGGTTGGTGTGACTGTCTCCCGTGTGTTGCCACAGCCCGAGAGCCTGGGTTCAGGTCCTAGCTTGGAGTTGGGCTACAGCGCTTGACAGCTGGCTGACCTGGGACAAACCAGCAGGTCTCACAGCCTCTGTTTCCTCTGTGGGGGAGGGTGACAGATGTCCCCACCTCCCGGGGCTTGGCCAGGGCTCTGTGAAAAGTTCTCCTGCAGGGTGCTGGGTATCTCCAGTTGGCATTTCCCTCTCTGAACACGGGGCAGGGTGTTGGGGTGGTGAGGACCTTCCCTCCCAGGGCCGTCTTCATCTCCACGTGAGGCGTGGATGGAGCTGGCGCACGGGCAGGGGTCGGTCATTCCCAGGCCGCAGTGGGCCACGGGCTGCTGGATTATGGGGAGATGCCTGTCTCCAGGGAAGGGGTACCCAGCAGAGGGCCCCTTCGGGGCGCCTGAGGCCAGTCAGGAGGAAGCTTCGAGGGTGGCAGCCCCCTTCCCCGGGGAGAAGGAGGGCGTTGGGCACTCTCGTAGCCCTGGGACCCCCGCTGCGGCTCCCGGGTTGGACGTTCCTTTCTGCGGTGAGAAATCTCTAGGGTGTGTGGGGAGCTGTATTGCTCAGTGGGTGGCGGCTCCCCAGCTGGCTCACGATCGCTGCCTCTGGCCTCTCCCTCTGGGTTTCCTCCTTGTTGGTTCCTCCTTTGGGCCAGGTCAGTTCTAGATGTGGTGGGTGCTGTCCGGGGCGTCAGACCTTACCCACCGTGAGATCACTGGGGATGGGGGAGGCTACGGGAGTGGGTGGAGGTCCCAGCCAGCCTAGGGACCTCCCGGGAGGAAGGGGCATTGGAGAGTGAGGAGGGAGGGGTGTCCCTGACCTGGGGGAACCCCATGGTGAGGAAGGGTGTTCAGGGATCTGCAGGTGCACTGAGGAGCTGGATCTTTGTCTTCAAGGCAGTGGAAGCCATGGACGCGTTTGAGCAGGGGAGGTTCAGGGTGAGAGTTTGAACCGAAAGATCCCTGTGGCTCCTGTGTGTGGGAAGGACAGGGAGCAAGCCAGGAGTGGAGGTGGGGGAGATTTGGAGGCTGTGGCAGGAATAAGCTGGGAGGGGCCTGGGCTGGGGCGAGGGAAGGCAGTGACGATGGTGTAGTCTGGGTTGAGCTGTTCTGGCCTCTTGACCAGCCTCGAGTCAGTTAGGAAGCCCACCACCCTGATGGCCGTGTGCTGGGGGGCACAAGCACCCAGAAGTGGGATGACCCTGGATCGGCCCCTTGCCCTCTCTGGGCACTGTCCCCATCAGGGGGTTCGGCTGTCCCCCTTGGGGGGCGCCCACTTGTCCTGCTCTCTTCTTGCCTTTGGCTCTGCAGGATTCTAGCTCCTGTTTCAGGCTCTTCTCACAGGCGGGCTGCCAGACCCCCTCCCCCGCTGGCCGATGGAGCCTGTCATTACCCCAGCTTCCTGGCTTTGCCCCTGATTACAGGTCCTGAGTGAGAGCCTTGTCAGCCTTTCTGACCGTGGCCACCCACCTGGCCAGTGTGGTGAGAAGCCTCAGTGGCTGGCAGTCTGCAAGGTGGAGGTGAGATGCTTTTGCCAAAACTTTGGTTCCCTGTTAACACTCAGACTGTTCTGGGTCCATATAACTGACAAGCTGTGTGTCCCCAGAGGCGTCACTTCATGTCTCTGAATTGCAATGTTCTCCTATATAGAGTGAGGACAACACATGAAATGACTCGTGTGAACCTGGGTGCAGTGGGGCTGCCGAGCACATGGCCGCTGCAGCTATGTGTTAATAATGATAAGAGGGGTGATGGAGCAGAGAAGCCCTGGGCCAGGCACTGGGGGCTGGCATGCCAACCCAGCTCTGCCGGGACCTGCTGTGTGGCCTTTGGAGGGCATCCCCAGTGCTCTGGACCTCTCGCTTTCCCTGCTCTCCCCGGTGATGGAGATGGAGGCGCTCTGGAGTGCTCTGACGCAGGCAAGCTTGGTCCCTGCCCCCACTCCGCCTCTCCTATGCCTTTGGCTCTGGGGTGGGTGGGGTTGGCATCCCTGGGTGCCTGCCCACCTCCCAGCCCTGGGTCTGCCCCCCCCACGCCCTCCAGCACCCCCAGTGCTCTGGGAACCAGGCAGGCAGGTTGTGGGCCTGCCCCGCTGTGCAGGGTGCTGGTCTCAGTCTGCAAACCTCTCAGCCCTGAAACCTGGCCGGCCTCGTGAGTGAGGTGTGGCCCCCGAACCTGCTGGAGGGACCGGACGAGCCAGGGTCAGATCTGGCACGGTGCCCTCAGCTCGGGCCAGGCCAGGGCTGGGACCAGCACGAGGCCCCCAGGGTTGGGCCAGGGCTGATGAGATCTTGGCTGGTGATTGTCCCCTTCCTTCCAGCGCCTTGTCAGTGTGGAGGTGGGTCCCAGACCTGGCCCAGATCCGGCCCCTGCTGCTCCCCAGTTGAGGGGCTGGTCAGGGCTCAGTTCTCTGGGGCTGAAACCTTCCTCCAGTTCAGACACCACCTCTCCAGGGCTGAGCTGAAGGTCTGGAGGATGGTCCACGTGACACAGGTGTGGCGTGTGCTGGGCTTGGGAGGTCCACGAGAAGGCAAAGCATCTCCTGAGCTTGGCATGGAGGCTCTCGGGTGCACCTTTCTGGGCCCGTTCTCTGCGGACCCCTGTAGCTTTTCCTCCCATCGTCAGCTCAGCAAGCCCCTTCTCTTTGAGCACAATGGTCCCCAGAGTTTCCAGGGGACTTCAGGCCACCTCAGGGCCTCCCCGACTTCTTGCCTAGCCCCCGCTATCTGAGTGCAGGAAGTAGCGTGATCCTTAATGTTGTCAGTTTGGAAAATCAGAGATTAACATGCTTCCGGCTGCCTTGCCTGCTGGTGGTGCTGGCCCTGAGGTTGGGCCAGGCCAGGGTTGCCCAGCCCCTGTTTCAAGGGCCTCTCCCTGGCTTAGAGGAAGCTTGGACAGGAGGTGCTTAAAAGGGGCCCCCTTAGCGACACGCCTCCCTGTCGCCAAGATGAAGTGTATTCTGCTCGTTAGCCCATGAGTGCGTGTTGAGTCGTATCCTACTCTTTGTGACCCCATGGACTGTAGCCGGCTAGGCTCCTCTCTCCATGGAATTCTCCAGACAAGAATACTGGAGTGCGTTGCCATTTCCTCCTCCAGGGGAATCTCCCCAACTCGTGGATTGAATCTGCATCATCTGCAGGCAGATTCTATACCGTAGCTGAGCCACCTGGGAAGCACTCTTTAACCCAGTGATCTTATAAACTGATTAGGCAGATGCTGGTGTGCTGTTTGTAGAGGGAGAAACAAAGGCTCAGAGAAGGGAAGTGCCTTGACCAAGCCACACAGCGTGTTGGAAGCAGAGTTTAAGCCTAGAGCTGCATGCTCAGTGGAGATGGTGCTGAGTTGGCAAGTGAGGGGTGATGCTGAGTCTTGTTCCCCTCACCCCAGTTCTCCAGTCCAGCCTGAGGGGACTGTGGTCAGCTCCCATTCCAAGCTGACTCACCAGCAGCTCAGATAATGGTGCTGAGACCAGCACCCCAGTCAGCTTCTGGGGACAGCACAGCACCGATTAGATCGTCGTTGAGATTTTAGATCAGCTGAGCTGATTGGAACCCACCCACCCATTTTGCCAGTAGGAAGGTTGAGGTCCACAGAAGATGGACAAGCGAGTTCCCAGTAGGTGTGAAGGTTCCCTGCCAGCTCCACCAGACAGGGGCTGGAGACGCCCAGACCACTCTTGGCTCTGATTGTTGCCAGCTGCGTGACCTTGGAAACGTCACCTTGTCTTTCTGAACCTTGGTTTCCTTATCTGTAGAATGGGACTATAAAACCTTCCTTGCTCACCTCTGGGAGCAGGTGGAGACCCAGCAGGAAAGTGTAAGACAGGGCTTTGGAAATTGTGTTGAGAATGAAGAGGCTTTACGAGGTGGGGGTTTGTGCGAGCTTTGGTGTGAGGCTAGGTTTAGAATCCACCTCTTTTACCTTCTAAGCTGAGTGTCTTTCAGAAGGTCTCCCAGTCTCCCTACACCTCAGTTATCTTACCTATAAAGTGGAGGTGACAGGAGCTCTCAGCATTACCTGAGCTGTTGAACGTGCCGAAGTCCTGCGTGGCGAGGCACCCTGGTCCCCTTTGGGAGTTAGTGCTGAGGGTCCAAGTCAGGAAGACTAGACCCTCCTTACCGGAGGGTCCCCCGGGTCACCCTCAATGGTCCCAGAGGTGCTCAAGGAGCTTTTGTTGACTGTGAGTGAGATGGCCTTTCGAGAGCCATTAATCCACCTTTCCAGTCCTGCTATGAATCAGAGATAAGGATGCAACCAACTTGCTTCAAGGCTTGACTCCAAAACAGCCTCCGAGTCGGGGGAGAGAGTTGTGTGTATTTCACCCTGGCACTGACGTCCTGGGCAGTGGCCCCTTCAGATCCCAGTGGAGCCCGCTGCCTTCATGCTGTGGACGTTGCCTGGAGGTAGGGGTCGTGGGAGGGCAGTGCCTCCCTGGGGTCACAGAACACAGTGGTGGCTGGACACAGAGCCCCAGACTTCAGGGGCTGTCTTCTTGGGCTCGTAAAGAAATCACGACCCCCGCAGGTGGTCCCAGGAAGGTGCTCAGGAGCTTTTGTGGACTGCTGAGTGGCATGACCTTTTGTGAACCATTAACCTTTCTGGGCCTTGGTTTATTCCCCTGTAAATGGAGGGTTTATTTACCTACATTCACCTCCAGGCCATTTGAAGACTGTGGGGGTGTGAGTGGGGCCCTGTGTCTGAGCGGGGAGAGCTTGCCTCCTTATTCGGCAGGAGGTGCTGGGAGGGGGCCCCAGGAGGGCCCAGCGATTGGCCCCGGGAGTCCCCCCAGGGTCAGGTGGGAGCTGGGTTCTCACGTGGGCCTTGCACAAGGCCGTGTCCTCACCCCTCACCTCTGTCTGTGCAGCTCCTCCTTCCTTGGGAGCCCTTCCTTTGTCAGGTTTTTTTATAGAAGAGCTGCTGATCCTTATCATTATTTTGTGATTCTCTTCCTGGTCCTTTTTTTTTTTTTTTATTTTAATGTCACTATTGGATTTTTTCAAACTATGAAAGCTATACCTGCTAATAAAACTTCCAAGCAAAGGTGAGGGTGGGATGATTTGACAGAATAGCACTGAAACATGTATATTATCATATGTGAAACAGTCTCCAGTCCAGGTTCCATGCATGAGGCAGGGTGCTCAGGGCTGGTGCACTGGGATGACCCCACAGGATAGGGTGGGGAGGGAGGTGGGAGGGGGGTTCAGGATGGGGAACACGTGTACACCCATGGCTGATTCATGTGAATGTATGGCAAAACCACCACAATGTTGTAAAGTAATTAGCCTCCAATTAAAATAAATAATTAAAAAAAAAACTTCCAAGCAGTCTCTGAGCGCCACGATTGTGGTTGATTGATCGCTCAGTCATGTCTGGCTCTTTGCGACCCCACGGACGGCAGCATGCCAGGCTCTCCTGTCCCTCGCCAACTCCCGGAGCGTGCTCAGACTCATGTCCATCGAGTCGGTGATGCCATCCAACCATCTCGTTCTTTGTCACCCCCTTCTCCTCCTGCCCTCAATCTTCCCCCAGCATCAGGGTCTTCTCCATGAGTCGGCTCTTTGAATCAGGCCAAAGTGTTGAAGCTTCAGCATCAGTCCTTCCAGTGAACATTCAAGGTTGATTACGATTGTAGCAGTCACGTTTGTGGAGGTCCGGAATTGGATTCTGGGTGTGCTCATTTTACAGACGGGCAACTTGAGGCTCTGAGAGAGCTGGGTAGCTTACAGGGCCGAGGGCTTCAGGACTGGGATTCTGGCCGCCTCACGGGGCCTGAGGCGGGAGGGCGGGCTCTGTCATTACTCTCCTCTCTCTTCATCTGACAGCACCTAGGCCTGAGTCAGCGCAGGAAAGGAAGGAGCAGATGTGTGGGAAAGTGTCGAAGGTGGGGAAGGTGGGTGAGGCCGGCACTCTGTCTCCTCCAGCCTCTCCCAGCAGCAACCCGGTTGCTGGGCAACCCCTCCCGCCCCGCCCTCTTAGGGGAGGGATGCCCTGTGGGCAGTGGTCAGAGTCCCGCATCGGGAGGGGTCAGCGGCCTGTGGGCTAGCACCCTAACTGCTTCGGTCTGGGTCTGTGACCTCAGGTGAGCCCCTCACCCTCTCTGGCTCACAGCCCCCTTCGGGGTGTTGGTGCTCAGGCACTTAGTCGTGTTTGACTCTTTGCGACCCCATGGACTGTAGCCCACCAGGCTCCTCTGTCCATGGAATCCTCCAGGCAAGAATACTGGAGTGGATTGCCATTCCCTTCTCCAGGGGATCTTTCCAACCCAGGGATCAAAACCGGTCTCCTGCATGGCAGGTGGATTCTTTATCACTGAGTAATTGGAGAAGCCCTTTGGGGTGATGAGGCCCTGAATCCCTGGGCTGTGGTGTCTCCAGAAGCCGTGGGGGGAGAGCAGGAAGAGCTCGTACAGGCAGGTGTGGAGGAGAGAGGGATGCCTCAGGTCTTGGGGACCACTCACACCAGGAAGGGACACCGAGTCATAAAACCCCTCTGGCAACTCCAGGGACCTCACCGCTGCAGGGGGGCAAGGAGGGAGAAAGAATGGGGTGCTGAGTGGGTCTTACAGGGAGGGGGCTGCCCAGGCTGTGACCCCCCTACCCTCACTGGAGCTCAGCAGGGCGGAGGAGCCTTCTCCAGGGCCGGGATGCCCACCTACATCCTCCTTCAGCAGCATCTGGCTGGAGGGGCCACTAGGGGCACTTTTCAGGACTCCTCCCTGGGAGCTGTTTGTTCCTGGAGGGGACTGGACCCCCCTACCCCACCTTCCTCCCCAAGGTCTTCCCAGCCCTGACACCTCGCCTCCAACTCATCTTCTGCATCAGCACGTGGTGGTTCCTCCAAGCTGTCTTAGGACATCTCTCAGGAATGGGCTTTGGGGCTGCCAAGAAGCCATCCCGCGGCCCTCTTCCCACTTGGTGTTCCCTTTCCAGCGCCCCCTCTGCTGCCAGACCTCAGCTGAGCCCCCCAGTTCCCTGGCGCTGTGTCGGGACCCTCCTCCTAGTCCCTGACCTCTCGCCCAGCCTGGTCCACAGTCCCCCAGGGTGTGGCCCAGAAGTGGGTGCTCAGTAACTGCTCGGCTCAGCCCCTGCCTGTGCCAGGCGACCCCCTCCTGGGGTTTGTATTTAGTCCTTAGAGACCACCCTCCCTCCGTCTCCCCATCCATTAGGCTCCCAAGTTGGGGAGCAGATTTGGATCACTGAGAGATCCCATGTTCTCCGGTCTGTTTGCTTCTGGAATCTCAGGTGGCAAAGAATTTATCTGAAAACAGGCCCAGGTGTGTACGGCTCTTGAGTTCCAGTGGCAAGGCAGCTGGGTGAGATGGGCCCAGGGCCCGTGGGGCCGTCTTCTCTTCCCTCTGAGTGAGGCACCCCACATTTCCGCCTCTCCCCTCTCCGCCCCCTGCCACGTGACTTCTCTGCCCTCGCTGTGCGTGCCCTCCCCTCCTGGACTCTGGTCCCACAGCCTCACTCGGATGACCCGTCTGCATCCCAGCACGAGAGATTAATTTCCTTCTTCCCCCTACTCTGCCCCTCTAAGCTCCAGTGCTCCAGGCCTCACCTTTGCCTTCTGGCTCCATCTGGGTCACCTTGTTCTGTTTTTAACTTCTTGGCTTCCTCTCCAACCCACAGTCCCACTTGACATGGGCCTCGATGCCCCTTGAAAGGGTGATTCCTGGGCCTTTTCCTGGCTGGGCCCTCCCCTTCCTGTCCTCCCCAGTCCAGCCTGGGGCCTTCTGCACCCAGCCACTCCCTGCCTGGATGTGATGTCTGGGCTTTGCTGACCTGGCAGCTAGGAGCATGCTATGAGTCAGGCAGACCTGGGTTTGAGTTCCTGGCACAGGATGGGAGTTTCCTCCTGGGGATGTCTCCCCGAGGATCAGGGCAGTTGCTGGCCCCTCTGGATATGATGCTGTGTCAGGCTGGGTGCACCACGGCGGAGGCAGGCATCCTGGAGCTGTGGCTAGAGGACCCTTGAGATCCAAGGGCCAAACCTACCCATCTTGCCTGTTGGGAGAGTGCCCACTGGGTGTCTGTTGAGGCAGGGTTGGGACCAAAGCCTGGGCTGGAGGCTGAGAACCTGGTTCTCCTGTCCTGGGTCTGCCACCCTCCTGATCCCTAAAATGGGCAAACCATAGCACCAACTCCCTAGGGTTTTCATGAAGATTCTCTGGGGTCATGCATGTAAACCTTCCCACCCCATCGACTGGGGTTAACACTTAATAAAATGGAGCGACTATGATGATGACTACGTGTTTTATCAATATTATTATTGTCTGCTCGCCTTTGTTTTTCAGTTGCTCAGTCATGTCCAGCTTTTTGCGAGCCCATGGACTGCAGCACGCCAGGCTTCCCTGTCCTTCACCATCTCCCAGAGTTTGCTCAAACTCAGGTCCACTGAGTCGATGATGCCACCCAACCATCTCATCCTCTGTTGTCCCCCTCTCCTCCTGCCCTCAATCTTTCCCAGCGTCAGGATCTTCTCTAATGAGCCAGCTCTTTGCATCAGATGGCCAAATTATTGGAACTTCAGTTTCAGCATCAGTCCTTCCAGTGAATATTCAGGACTGATTTCCTTTAGGGTTGATTGGTTTGATCTCCTTGTAGTCCAAGGGACTCTCAAGAGTCTTCTCTAGCACCACACTTCAAAAGCATCAATTTTTCGGTGCTCAGCCTTCTTTATGGTCCAGCTCTCACATCTGTACACGACTACTGGAAAAGCCGTAGCTCTGACTTCGTGGACCTTTGTCTGCGATCCTGTTTTCTCTATTTGGCCCCAGTTCATCGCCCCATCTCTTCCCCAACACCCCCTCCCACTTCATCGTTTTTCAGAACAATTCTCATGGCCTTTGAGAGAGTTCTGGTTGTTTATGGTCTTTAAAAAATAGGCATTCAAAGCAAATTCCTCATTTTTCCTCCCCTTCCTCCCCTGAAAACAGAATCTGAACAGACATGAGCTTGTTCCAGGAAGGGAAGCGCAGGCCTGTGAAGAGGAACCCATGGGCTGAGCTGCCTCTGGAAGGGGTGGAGGGAGTGGGTCTGCCACAGACCCTTGGTGTGGGGTGTGGCACCTCCTCTCAGCCTTCTTCCCCAGCCACCACCTCCTGCCTGGGCCCCAGGACTGCATTCCAGCCGTCTCACTCACTAGCTGGCTGACCTTGTGTCAGTGACTGAGACTCTTTGAGTCTCAGTGTTCTCTGTAAATGTGGATGACACCAGCCATACCCCGCAGAGCGACTGTATGCATGCTAAGTCACTTCGGTCTTGTCTGACTCTTTGGAACCCCTTTGGACTATGGTCTGCGAGGCGCCTCTGTCCCGGGGATTCCCCAGGGAAGAATGCTGGAGTGGATTGCCATGCCCTCCTCCAGGGGATCTTCCTGACCCAGGGGTTGAACCTGTGTCTCCTGTGACTCCTGCATTGCAGGCAGATTCTTTACTGCTGAGCCACCAGGGAAGCCCCATAGAGCTATTGAGAGGATTAAATGAAGTGCTGTCCTTGCTGGGTACTCTTGCTATCTAGGGACCAGCTGTGGGAGGGATGGCATCATGTCAGCCCCTTTTCATTTGTGAAAGGACCAGGTCTTTGGAACCTTGAGTCCAAGACTGTTAGAGGTGGTAGGGCCTGTCCATGACTGAGCTGGTCCTCCCAGAGTACAACGGGAAACTGAGGCCCAGTGAGGGGATCTGCACCGTGGGCCAGCATGGACCCCAAGTCCAGCTACTCAGGATAGGGAAGTCTTGCCCAAGGAGGAGGCCCCTTGGTGTGGGTCATGACCCTCTCTGGACCTCAGTTTCTTCATCTGTCAATAGGGAGGCCTGGGCAGCAAGTGCTGGGCCTGCTCTTGCACCCCGGGACATCCCCTTCTCTGTTTAAAATCTGCTTTAGCAGAAGAGAGAGGCCAACAGCCAGTGACTGCAAAGTGATGGTTAATCTGGTAGATGAGTTCATTTTAGAATGTTGATTTTTTTTTTAATTGCAAAAGAAGTCATGCTCATAAAATAATTCAAATGCTAAACAAATGAATAAAGCAGAACCCGAAACTCGCCCTCTGCTTCTCATTCCCACACTCAGATGTGCCGCCCTTAATAGCCTGGAGTGCTGCCTCTTGGACCTCTTCTTTGAGGTCCCCAAGCATAAATAACTCACATGCACCTACAGGAATAATCTTAAATGCGATGCTGTTCAGCGTGGGAGTCTGCAGAGCTCCTGACGCGGCAGAGTGCAGACGCCTTCCTTTTGTTGTACCCAGGTCCCCTACATCTTCTGTCCGAGCTGAGTGAACTGTTGGGTATTGAATCATTCCCAGCCCCCCATGCACAACTGGCTTGTTTCTGGCAATTTCTGGTGCATTCTGTGGGCTGGATTCCTACAGGAGCAAGGGCCCCCATGCACACTTAGAACTGTGCACACGACCACTCTCCCCGTCCAAACACGCAGTCCCATCTTGCCACTGCCCCAGCCCCGGTTAAAGTGCCTATTCTCTGCGTTCCCGCTGGTCTGATGGGAAAAAGGAAATCTCCCGTTTGCGTTAATTTGCTGGCTGGCGAGACTGAGCATCTTTTCACTTGTATGCTGGCTTCTTGTGCCTCTGTTAGTTTCACCGTCACGGTCATCACCCCTTTTCCCGTCCAGAGGCTCACCCAGCCGTGTGTGGGAAAGGCCCCACCCCGGCCAGAAATGCAAGGCAGATGCGAGTGCAGAGCTGTGTGGACGGTTTTATGAGCTGGGATTTGGGGCAAGGCGGATGCCCCTCCCTGGTGTAGGGTCACTGCCCGGAAGCAGTCATGCCAACCTCATAGCCCGTTTGTCCTTCCCTTTCAGAGAAGACCGGGAGGATCCTGACGGAGTTCCTCCGATTTTATGAAGACCAGTATGGCGTGGCCCTCTTCAACAGCATGCGACATGAGATCGAGGGCACTGGGTTGCCGCAGGCCCAGCTGCTCTGGCGCAAGGTGAGAGGCTCTGGGTAGAGGTGGGCGGCCTCCAAGGGCATGAGCAAGGATCCTTCCCTCTCTGGGCCTCAGTGTCCCGTGGTTGCTGGATGGCCTCTGAGGGCCCCACCCCGGCTTCTGAATAGCGAGGCGACCTGGTTGTGGCATTGAGGCCCCCGTGGGCACTTCCTCCCAGGGCCAGGCCCTCCTCCTGCCGGGCTGGGGCTCTGAGTCATCTTGACAGGCCTGGTCCAAGTCCAGCTCCTCCTCTTAGAGTCTACGTGCCCTTGAGCTAATGACCTCACCTCGTGGGGCCTCAGTTTACTCACCTGTGAATGGGGATGGGCACACTTCCCGTGCCAGGTGGCCGAGAGGATTAAAGATCTGTGGGCCGGGTGCCTGGGGCTGGAGAGATGCTTGACTGACGTGTCATCATCTCTGGCCTTGTCATTATCCTCTTATCAGTGGTAGGGTTATGTTTGCACAGTAAAGGTTTGTCCAGGAAGCTGCCTGCTCCCCACTGGGGGGTCAGAATGGGCCAGAGGAGGCTAGTAGAGCCTCCCAGGGTGGGGATCCTGTGCTCACCCCTGGCATCGGGGTGGGAATGGCACTGAGGAAGTGAGGGACTGGCGGCGCTGGTGGGGGTGAGAGGCCAGACCTTGCTGTTTCTGGGGGTGCTGCAGTGGGCCCTTGTCTGGGTGGTCTGGGAGGGCTTCCTGGAAGAAGGGCCATCTCGGCTAAAGACCTGATGGGAGCAGGAATATCAGACCCAGGCAGTGGCATGTGCAGAGGCCCAGAGGTGAGCCCATGGCTTGCTCGGGATGGGAGGGCAGGACCAGGTTCCAGATTCCTGACTTGATTCCTCTTTCTGCCTTGAGCCCCAGCCTGCCTGGGTGAAGAGAATGTCAGGGCATCACCTGTCACTTTGACTTGGGGCCCAGGAAATTCTGTCTGGTCTCCTGATGTCATGGCAACCTCCCAACCTGTGACAGCAGAGGGCAGCTGTGGCCTGGGTGTCTGGCAGGGGCACACCTACGTGATAGCAGAGAGGGCTTTGGACCCACCTCAGGGAGCTGCTTCCTGTGGGCTGCTTGCTCCCCTATTTGGAAGGAAATGTCACAGGCAGCCTGAATTCCAGTAACCCAAGACAGGAACAGGGTCGCCTGATGCGCTCAGCATTTACCCTGCATGAGAAACGCCTTTCACACTCATCAGGTTGAGTGTTCATGGTCAGAAAACAGACGCAACGTGTCAGCAGGAAGACCAATATGAAATCACCCACAATTTCAGAAGAGGAGGGGTTTTGGGTCCTATTTGCCGCTCAGGAAACTGACCATCATGAGGCTAAGTTTTGGTAACAATAGAAATCATTATCATCATCACATAAATTGTTTTTGTTAGAAATAATACTGCAATTAATATAGTAATAGTAGTGATAAAAACAGCAGTTCTTTTGTGCGGGCGCTGCTCATCCAGCTGGTATGACATGGCTCAGTGGGACTGTGATTATGACCCGGCGCCCCTCCCAGAGGTGGACACCGGGGCTCAGGGAGGTAGAGTTGCTTGTCCAGGCTCTCGAGGCATCGGCTGTCGGAGCCTGGGGGCCTGTGCTCTCGCCATCCCCCAAAGATGCCTGTCAGTGGCATCAGAGAGCTTTGCAGAGTGCAAAATATTTGGCCTGGGCTGTTTCCTGGGTTCCGCTTCCTGCAGACCTTCCAGTGGAAACACGACTCTGCCATTTGAAAGTCTTAAAAATAAAACCCAAACCCACATCTGTAAACCAACCAACCAGCCATTACGGGCTGTCCAGGATCTGAGGGTGGACTTTAGGGGGCAGGGTGCCGAGCCCCACTCACCCGGGGAGGCCTGAGTGAGTTCCGGCTCTAAGCCGGAGTGGAGGCTGCAGACCCAAAGGGTCTGCCTGGGTGTCTGGAGAGGTCTTTGTGCTCTTTCTTTCTCACAGAGACGGGAGCTCAGGAGCTGGGGTGAGAGTAGGCCCCAGTCTAAATATAGACCACACAGCCCAGGGGAAAGCCCACTGTTGGCGGTGGGGAGGGGGTGCCTGGTGGAGAGGGGGGAACCATTTTCTTTTCCTGTAAATATTTTTGTCCCTGGGTAGGAAGCAGTCTTCGGGGTCCTATTGTTTGAGTACAATGGGCCCTCATTTTCCAGGAATGTTTCGGCATTTCCCCTTGAAGAGTGGCAGGCAGGTTGCCGGGGAGAAGAGGCCCGGTGAGGAGACAGGCCTGGGGGTGGGGGATGCCTTGGGAGGGGCTGCTCCCCTCTGACTGCAGCTGCAGAGCTCGGAAGCTAGGACGGGTTAGGCCCCAGTCAAATTATACCTTCTCCCTTTATTACACAGGATACACGTTGCTTTTTGCAGAAGGCCCCATATTTGTTGTAGAGCAGACGGAGGCTTCTGAGAGACAGGAACCCTTGACTCCTGTGCTCCTCCCACCCAGGAGTAGGGCTGTTCCCTCTTGGCCTCCTGTTATCTCCTTTCCGGAAGCTTCCCCAGTGCTCGGTCTGTTTACTCTCCCTTCCTTCTCCCCAAATGTCAGTCTGAGGAGCCAGGAGACTGATGCAGACAGAACCCCGGTAGTGGTCACGGGCACCTCCTGTGTATTGTACCGCCTGCCCGGTGCCAACTGCCTGCGTGATCCCTGCACGTGTCGTCGCAGCTGTCACTGTCCCATTTTACAGATGAGGAAACTGAGGCTCAAAGAGGTGATGGGGCAGGCCTGAAGCCACACTGAGCCTGTGGTAGAGTCAAAGCTAGGGCTTTGCCGGGAGGTCTCAGCGTTTCTGCTGCCCACGCTGGCCACGAGTCTGCCAGGGTGTTGGTTAGACGAGAACCCTCTGGGATGAAGTCCCCTCCTCCCCCATCTGGGTTCGTGGAGATGATCTTGTCACCTGTCGGGGCCGGGGAGGCTCTATGGCACCACCTCGGTCAAGTCTGTGTGGCCCTGAGGGGAAACAGGCCCAGAGCAGGAAGAGAGATGTGCTCAGGTGCCGGCGGGCCTGTCCCCTCCGGCCGGAGTGACGCGGCACAGTCACACTGCAGGGGGAGTGGACGGGGAAGCGGCCTGCCTCGGGCTCCGGAGACCTTCCCGAGGAGGCCGCCGTGTCTGCTGGGGCCAGGACGGGGCGGGGTCCTGTCTGGCTCCCCTGTCGCAGTGCCTGGCCCGGGCTCTAGTCCCGGCATCACCGTGCCTCTGGCTGGACCTGGAGTGGGGAGGGGGCCTTCACTGCTCCCCAGCCTCTTTTTCCCCATCTGCCAAGCGGGTGTGATGCCGTGCTGCCTCGGAGGCCTCGGTGAGGAGTGAGGTCAGGGTGGACAGCCTCACTCCCCACCCCTCGCCGCCCACAGGTGCCGCTGGAGGAGCGCATCATCTTCTCGGGGAACCTCTTCCAGTACCAGGAGGACAGCAAGAAGTGGAGGAACCGCTTCAGCCTCGTGCCGCACAACTATGGGCTGGTGCTCCACGAGAACAGAGTGGTGAGGCGCCCCCCGGCCTCCCGGGCCCAGCCCAGAGCTTCTCCCCCGTCCCGGCAGCCCCTACTCTGCGATTGTTAATGCTGCACGCCCCGACCCCTGAACGTGAGACCCCATACCTCCGCCCTCAGCCAGCCACCACACCCGTCTCGCTGTCACCAGGCGCAAAGCCGAGCCTCAGCATCTTTCCCCCAGCCCTTTCTTGCCTGCCCAATGCTGGGCACCCCCTCTCTGAGTGGCATCTCACCCATCCAGGCGCCCAGCTTGCTGGGGGTCCCCTTTCACTCTGCTTCTCCCCCCAGAAGCAGCCCGTCACTGGCACTGGCCCACCCCCATGGCCCTCCCAGTCCCTCCACCTCCAGGGCCGTCCTCCCCCATCAGCCCCCTTCCTGCCTTGGGCTTCCACAGCCACAGCAAACTGGCCATTCCCCTGCCTCAGAGCACCCTGGGTGCTGGTCCTGTCCTTTTTCCTTCCTGATGCCTCTGCTCGCACCTCCCTGGCCTGAAGCAGGGAAGCTGGGGGACGACTGTCCTTTTTAAAAACATGTATGTATTTTGGTTGCATTAGGTCTCTGGTGCTGCACGTGGGCTTTCTTCTAGTTGTGGCGAATGGGGCCTGCTCTCTAGCCTGGTGCGCATGGCTTCTCTTGTTGCAGAACACAGGCTCTAGGGTGCTCGGGCTTAGTTGCCCAGCAGCAGGTGGAATCTTCCTGGACCAGGAATCGAACCCGTGTCCCCTGCATCAGCAGGCGGATTCTTGACCACCGGACCACCAGTCTGGGGATGAGTGTCCTTTGCCTTGGGCCCTCGGGGACGTCCCACCTGTTTGAACCACACACCCAGCTTCTGCCACACATTCCTCTAGAGCAGCCAAAGACAGGCTCGAGTGCCCTGTTGTGAGGCAAATCGGTGTTATTCAGTTGCTCAGTCGTGTCCGGCTCTGCGACCTCGTGGGACTGCGGCGCGCCAGGCCCCTCTGTCCTCCACTACCTCCTGGAGTTTGCTCCATTTCATGTGCACTGAGTCGGTGATGCTATTTAACCATTTCATCATCTGCCATCCCTTTCTGCTCTTGCCTTCAGTCTTTCCTGACATCGGGGTTTTTCCAGTGGGTGGGCTCTTTGCATCAGGTGGCCAAAATATTGGCGCTTCCGTTTCAGCATCAGTCCTTCCAGTGAATATTCAGGGTTGATTCCCTTTAGGGTTGACTGGTTTGATCTCTTTGCAGTAGAGTAATACTTTGGCCACATCATGCGAAGAGTTGACTCATTGGAAAAGACCCTGATTCTGGGAGGGATTGGGGGCAGGAGGAGAAGGGGACGACAGAGGATGAGATGGCTGGATGGCATCACCGACTCGATGGACGTGAGTTTGAGTGAACTCCGGGAGTTGGTGATGGACAGGGAGGCCTGGTGTGCTGCAGTTCATGGGGTCGCAAAGAGTCAGACAGGACTGCGCGACTGAACTGAACTGAGCTGAACATAAGCAGAGTCAGGAGCAACCGATGCCTCAGAGCAGCGGTTTTCAGTGCACAGAATCACCTGGAAGGCTGGTGTAAAAACAGGTTGCTGCTTGTGACTGATTCATGTTGATGTTTGACAGAAAACAACAAAATTCTGTAAAGCAATTATCCTTCAATTAAAAAATAAATTCAAAAAAAGAATTTTAAAAAGACACACCACGTTGCTGGGCCTACCCTCAGTTTGATTCACGTTTGCAATGGGGCCAAGAATATGCATTTCTGACGAGTTCTCATGTGCCTTTCATGCTGCTCATCAGGGACCACTTTGAAAATCTCAGAGGTTTCAGCCGCTCTCAAGAAATATGTTGAGTGGTGACACCTAGTGGCAGGGTGCAGCATGGCAGCCCTGCTGTATGAGCGCCTACATCAGAACAATTCTGGTGTAAGAAAGCAGTTGTTGTTCAGTCGCTCAGTTGTGTCCGATTCTTTGTGACCCCATGGGCTGCAGCGTGCCAGGCCTCCCTGTCCTCTACTATCTCCTGGAGTTTGCCCAAGTTCATGTCCATTGAATCAGTGGTGCCATCCACCCGTCTCATTCTCCTGCCTTCAATCTTTCCCAGCATCAGGGTCTTCTCCAGTGAGTTGGCCCTTTGCATCAGCTGGCCAAAGTATTGGAGCTTCAGCATCAGTCCTTCCAATGAATATATTCTCCTCCCAAGGGGCCTTGTGTGCTCAGGACCTAGAAAGTTAGTGGACAGCTCAGGGTAATCAAAGACCCTGGGCTCTAGAGGCTGACAGGCCAGGTTCATGTCTTAGGTTGGCTACCTTACCAGTTATGTGATGTTGGGGCTCATAATGGTGCCCACCTCTGGATTGTGAGGATTCTGTGAAATAAAGCATTCGGGGCCCATAGCACAGTACCTGGTAGGTAATGAACACTAGGCTGGTGTTAGCTGCTCCTTGTAGAGCCAGTAGTAGCAGTGGTGATAACATTAGGTTGGCCAAAAAGTTTTTTTCAGGTTTTTTTCTGTAAGATGTTACGGAAAACCCCAAACAAACTTTTTGGCGAACCCAGCCATAATCACATCAGCAGTGCTTACTGACCCTTGCTGTAGCAGGCACTGTGCTAACCCTTACCCAGTTATCTCCCTGGGTCCTTAGGGAGCCCTGTGAGGTAGGAACTGTGATCACCCTGGTTTTATAGATGAGGAAACTAAAGCATGTTGTTGTTACTTAGTTGCTAAGTGGTGCATAGCCTGCCAGGCTTCTCTGTCCATGGGATTCTCCAGGCAAGAATACTGGAGTGGGTTGCCATTTCCTTCTCCAGGGAAATCTTCCTGAACTGGTGTGTCCTGCATTGGCAGGTGGATTCTTTACCGCTGAGCCACCAGGGACGTCCAAACTAAAGCACAGNGGCTTCTCTGTCCATGGGATTCTCCAGGCAAGAATACTGGAGTGGGTTGCCATTTCCTTCTCCAGGGAAATCTTCCTGAACTGGTGTGTCCTGCATTGGCAGGTGGATTCTTTACCGCTGAGCCACCAGGGACGTCCAAACTAAAGCACAGGAGATGTTATCCTTGACACACATAGTACTTAGTGAAGCTAGGATTTGAGCCCCGAGCCTGTCTCCTGCTCAGGACACCATGTTGCCTCTAGTCACAATAATGATCAAACTCCTTTCTTTCTCTTCTCTTCCTCTCCTCCTCCTCCTCCCTGTCTTGGGCAGGGAACACTGAGTGGGGCCCTGGGGCCAGGTAGAGACATGGGGTTTGGGCTTGGCCATACCTGTAGCTGCCTCCACCATCTCTCTTGCCCCCTCCTCAGGCTTATGAGCGGCAGATCCCACCCCGAGCTGTCATCAACAGTGCAGGCTACAAAATCCTCACCTCCTTGGACCAGTACCTGGAACTCGTTGGCAACTCTTTACCAGGTAAAGAGAGCACCCATCCCAGGCCAAGTGCCCAGGGGTTTGGCCGGAGAGTGTGAGGGGCATTCCTGGTTCTGGAACGCCAAGCTCCATGTTTGCAGGAAGAGCAGCTTTGCTAGAGCTGGGGCAAGTGCCCAGCACACCTGAACCTCCAAGGGGGAGGCCTGAGAAGGGTTTGCCTGAAGTCACCCAGAGAATTGGGGCCACACCAGTGTGAGTCCCGCCCAGCCCCCACTTCCTGAGCCTGGTGATCACAGCTGTGCAGGGGGCTTACTGTGTACCCTGCCCCTTCCCTGGGTCCCTGAGAGGTTCCGGGAGAAGATCCAGGTGTCCCACTTTGTAAGCTGCCAAGTCAATGCTGCATTTGTGGGGAGCCATCCTAGGTGACCCCACCCCATCAGAGACACCCAGAAGCTTTGTGGGATCACGTCTGCCTCTTAGCTGATCCCAAGGAGACCAAGGGGTAGTGAGACACCCCTGTGTGGGACTTGGTGATCGAGGACTCAGCTGGAGTCTGGTTTTCCTGAATCCCAGCCCCTGCACTGGGAGGGCTGACCTTGGGGTGTTGAGGAGACCCCACGAGGTGCTGTGTGTGTGGTGAGCCCAGCACAGGGGCCCAGAGCCAGGACCCAAAGAGCCGCCATTGTCCTGTTACTAACAGGAGTGATCAGGCCACAGCCCAGGACCGCTTATCTCTCTGGATCTCGAATATCCACGCGGACAAAACAGAGAGAGAAAAATCTCCTTGTGTTTATTCCGTATCCCCTGCCCCCATGCCTCCCTCCTACTTTGGACATTTAAGCCACTCTTTGGCTTCTGCAGCTGAAATTTGAAGGGAAACCCAAGACAGTAATGCTTGGCCCTTGACCCTGAGAGTCCCAACCCTGTGTTATTTGTGCCTCCTGCATAGCGTTTAGAACCTGACCCCAGGGAGGTGGACGCATTACCTACTCTAAGAACTGGTCCTGGGGGGCCAGAGGAGGGCAGGCCTGCTCTTAGCCAAGCTGTGGAGCCCGAGAGAAGCGGCCTCCCCACTGACTCTGGTCATTCCGGGACAGGCCAGCCCTCTCTGGACCTGGAGGGGCAGGGCGAGGGGTCAGCTGCTGGCTGTCCTCTGGCCGAGGGGAGCCGCTTAGTGGGCGCTGTCTCCGCAGGGACCACACCGAAATCGGGCTCTGCCCCCATCCTCAAGTGCCCCACGCAGTTCCCGCTCATCCTCTGGCATCCTTCGGCGCGCCACTACTACTTCTGCATGATGACGGAAGCCGAGCAGGACAAGTGGCAGGCCGTCCTGCAGGACTGCGTCCGACACTGCAACAACGGTGAGCCGCCCGCGAGGCCCCGGGGGCTGGGAGGGGCTTACCGGGGGCGGTGCTGAGTGGCGACACCTAGTGGGCGACTGCGGAGTGGCAGCCCTGCTCTGTGAGCCGCTTTCCTTTTCCTTCTGGGGTTTTAGAAACCAGTTCAGTCCAGTCCAGTCCAGTCGCTCAGTCGTGTCTGACTCTTTGCAACCCCATGGACCACAGTACGCCAGGCCTCCCTGTCCATCACCAACTCCCGGAGTTTACTCAGACTCAATGTAGTCGGTGATGCCATCCAACCATCTCATCCTCTGTCGTCCCCTTCTCCTCCCGCCTTCAGTCTTTCCCAGCATCAGGGTCTTTTCCAGTGAGTCAGCTCTTCGCATCAGGTGGCCAAAGTATTGGAGTTTCAGCTTCAGCATCAGTCCTTGCAGTGAACACCCAGGACTGATCTCCTTTAGGATGGACTGGTTGGATCTCCTTGCAGTCCAAGGGACTCTCAAGAGTCTTCTCCAACACCACAGTTAAAAGCATCCATTCTTTGGTGCTCAGCCTTCTTTATAGTCCAGCTGTCACATCCATACATGACCACTGGGAAGACCACAGCCTTGACTCGACGAGCCTTTGCCCTTAACGTCCCTGGTGGCTCAGCTGACCTTCCCTGGTGGCTCAGTTGGTAAGGAATCTGCCTGCAGTGCAGGAGACCCGGGTTCAAACCCTGGGTGGGGAAGATCCCCTGGAGAAGGAAATGACAGCCCACTCCAGTATTCTTGCCTGGAGACTCCCATGGACAGAGGCGCCTGAAGGGCTCGAGTCTGTAGAGTTACAAAGAGTCAGACGCGACTTCGCAACTGAACCACCAACCGCCACTTTTCCTTCTGGTTTTTGGAAACCGTTGTCACGCTGCCCTTAACCCTCTCCCCTGATGAAGACTGTTCTGTGATACTGAGAAAAAAATATAGGAAATTGTTTCCAGAGGGATGCGGTTGTTGAGCTCCTGAATCACAGAGTAAAAACCCTGATTCTGCCACTTTGCAGCACCATGATCTTAGGAGACCAACATGCCTCTTGGAGCCTCTGTAAAATGGGGATAATATTTTCTCTTGTGTCTGAGAGGGTTTAGGAGGATTCACAGTTCTTGTTAAAGATTTTTTTATGGTGTCATTTCTTTCTTATCACTGACCTGCCTGGTAGTGTAGGAACTTCCCTCCCCAACTCAGGGCCTCGTTCTCGTCTGTAAAGTTACAAGGTCTCTTCCGGCTCACTTATTCATTCAACAAACCTTTCAGTGTTTCTCTGAACCAGACCCAGGGCTGGGTGCTGAGAATGCAACAGGGAAGCAAGACCTGGTCCCTTCCCTACCCTGGTCCCTCACTGCCGGCAGCCTAGGGGTAGGGGGGACAGATTCGAAACAGATGAGGATACCAGGGGCTGGTGAGTCAGGACTGTGCTCGGTGCTGGGTGGGAGCCACCCAGGGAGCTTGGAGGGTGTGTATATACTGGGGGGGTTCATGAGCTTGTATGGGCGGAGGGGATGATGAGGGCGGCATCCTTGAGGAGGCAATGGTTCAGCTGAGACCTGAAGGATGCATAATTCTAGAACAGAGGGAGGCATGTTCCAGACAGAGGTCCCAGCGAGCATGGAGAGAGGCCTGGCGTGGGGTTGCTTCAGAGGAGGACGAATGAGGGCCTGAACTTGGGAGGGGGTGCCCGGAAATGGGACCGGCGGGGCACAGGGGTCAGATCTGGAAGGCCTCAGGAGGCTCACAGGAGTTTGATCAGAAAGGGTTGATTGTCTCTTGGTGGGAGGGTGTGGGGGACGAGGGGCTTTCTGCCCCTGGGGGAGGAACAACCCTGTCCCAGACCCTGAACTTCCCTCTTGGTGACCAGCACCCCCCTCCCGCCGCCCCCCATCCCTGCTCCACCCTCCCTGGCTGCCGGCACACCTTGGGCACAGGTCCACTTGGAGGCCGGACCATGGGCACCCACGCCTAGAGGCGGGCCGTGCGGTGACTTGGCTCACCTCACCTGTCCTCTGTCCTTTCCACTCTCCAGGGCCGCCTCTGCCCCAGCTGGAATCTGCTGGGTGGCAGGAACCAGGTCTTCGGTCAGGCCAACCTCTGCCGCCCACAAAAGGCCTCCTGTTTGCAGGTCCCTGGGGGCTGAGGGACCAGGACTGGGCAGAGCAATCTGGGCTCTGACCGCCTGGCCCAGGGTACCTTTTCTCCTCCCTTCCTCCTCCCTGCTCCCTCCCTCCCCTCCATCCCTGGCCCAGGCCCCTCCGTCTCCAGGTTTCCAAGGCTAATGGCAGACCTGGCCAGGTGACCCCAGGCCAGGCTGGGTGAGGACCAACCAGTGGGAAGAGCTCCCATTCATTTCCCCACGTGCACAATGGCGGTTGTGATCAACTAGATTGCTAGATTATGGGGAGGAAGCAGTGGGCGGGTCCTGGGTAGAGCTCTTGGCCCTGTGCCTGGCATATAGCGAGCGCTCAGCTGGAAGGCTGAGTGGGTGGGTGTGGGTCTGTGGGCAGGCGAGGAGGCCAGGGGAGAGCTGCTGGGGCCGGGTGGGGAGCAGGGGCATCCTGCAACTCGGTGTCAGGAGCTGATGGGGTGGTTTCAGAGGAGCCTCCCCCACTCCCCAACCCCCACCCGCCCCAGAACTGTGGGAAAGTTCTCAGCTTCCTCGGAGGCTGGGTCTGGAATTTGTGGGGCCTGGAATTGCTCATTCCGGGGGCTGCCAGGAAGTGGGGGGGGTGCTGGAGGAGGTCAAGCTGGGTGGACGCCAGCTTGTCCAGGGTCCCCCTCACATCCTGCATTCCTGGAGCAGCTGGGGGCAGCAGGGGCGCTGAGCTGGGCTTTAGGGTGGGCCGGGGGTGCCGAGGTCAAGGCCTCTTCCTGTCTGCCCGCCGTCCCCCCTCCTCTGTGGGGCTGAGAAGTGCCGCTTCCTTTCTCAGCCTGACCCCGAGGACCCCACGGGCGGGCGGGAAGCCTCCAGGTCTCGCTGGAGCCACTGGGCCCGGGTTTCAGCCCGGGGCAGCCACCCTCTAGTGACTGTGTGACTTTGCTTCCCTTGGACCTTGAGAGCCACCGGCCCCTCTTGAGAGCTGCATGCGGAAACGTGTGTGGGAATGTGTGTGGGGTCTCAGCCTCAGCCTACCGGGGGCTGCCGTAACAAAGGGCCACAGCCTGGGTGGCTTCAACAGCAGAAGTTAGCCTTTGCACAGTTCTGGACGCCGGAAGCCCCACATCCAGGTGTCAGCAGGGTTGTTTTCTTCTGAGTCTCCTTGACTAGGAGGCAGCCAGCGTCTCCCTGGGATCATCGCATAGTCCTTGCTCCGTGTGTGCCCTGTTTCTTTGTCCAGATTTCTTATAAGGACACCAGTCATATCGGACCAGGGTCCGGCCTCATCCGCTCCTTTTAACTTAATTACCTAAGTCCTGGGCTTCTCGGGGGCACTAGTGGTAAAGAACCCTCCTGCCAGCGCAGGAGATGCAAGAGACGCGGGCTCAGCCCCTGGGCTGGGAAGGTCCCCTGGAGGAGGAAATGGCAACCCGCTCCAGGATTCTTGCTTGGAGAAGCCCATGGGCAGAGGAGCCTGATGGGCTTATAGACCAGGGGGTCACGCAGAGTCGGACACGACTGAAGTAACTGAGCACGCACGCACACGCACCTGTTTCCGCATCCAGACATGGCCCCTTTCTGAGCAGCTGGGGGTCAGGACTTCAGCGCGGCACTTTGTCAGGACGAGTCAGCCCCCTACAGCCAGGCTCGGGGGGAGGGCTCAGGAGGGGCCACCCTCACTTTTGACTCAGCCCCTCGGCGTGCAGAGTAGGGATGTCCTGAGGGTCTGAGGCTTCATGTCTGACCGGCCAGAGCCTGCGATGTCAGCCGCCTCCTTGCTGCTGCCCAGCCATCCTGCCACCTGGAAAGCGGCCCCTGCCCAGCACGCCCAGCTCGCTGTCTGCAGAATGCAAATGCCCGTGCATGAGAGAGGCTGCGTGTGTAACGCACAGCCGGATTTTCTAGGCAACACCTGGTCTCGGCGAGACAGTATCTCCCTCCTTAATTAAGCCTGCCTCCTCCCCCAGCCCAGCTGGGCAGCACCCACCCCAGGGCTCTGTGGGACCCTCCTGCTCTGCCCCCGTCACTCCCTCCTGGGTGCAGGTTCTGCAGTGCTCAGGGCCCCATCCCATCCTGGGAGCTGCCACAGCCAGGCTCGGTTCTGGGCCTGTTTGTCCACTGTGGAGCCCCCCTCCAGCCTTGAACGGCAGTGATTCCTGGGTCACCCGGATGGTGGGAGGAGAGGCCCTCTCCACGCCAGAGAGGGGCTTTTTCTCTGTGGGGGTGACTCATTCCATAGTCATCACAGTGGGAGCTGGGATTTTAGAGGCCCCGGCTGCTGTTTGGCTCTGGGGACACAGCGGTCAGAGGCACAAGGCCAGGCAGGGGGCCGCCTCCTGCCAGGCTCTGAGGTGTTTAACCACATCTTCCCAAAGTCGAATGTTGCAACTTCCTGCAGCCTGCCTCCCCAGCACCCAGGCAGAGGTCCACGTCTTGTTCAGCAACCCCCTGGTCAGCATGGGGGAGGTGGGCAAACTCCTCTGGGCCCCCACCACCACCTCCTCTAACAAAAGCAGCGGATTGGTGTTCCCAGCCTCCCGGGTGCGCAGCGGTGGGCACAGAAGACCCAGGGCCCCAGGAGCCAGCCGGGGCTGCAGTTCCTGATGCAGGGGGTGCCCACCAGGCCTGCAGCCGGGCCCCGGCCTTCCCAGTCCACACTGTGGTCCCCGCAGCCCCTCCGTGGGTGTGTGAGGCCAGGCTGGTCGTAGCTCCCACTGTTCAGAAGGGAACACTGAGGCCCTTTAGGGTTCGAGGGTCTTCCACGAGGCTTGGCAAATGACAGCCAGGGAGCCAAACTGGGCCCATCGCCTGTCTGAGTAAAACCAGTTTTATTGGCCCGTTCATTCACACCCTCTCTGTGCTAACTTTTCTGCTACAGCAGCGAGTGGAACGGCTGGGACGGAGGTCATCAGCCTGCAAAGCTGTGCGCGTTTACCATCTGGCCCTCTGGGGGGGGAGTGTGCAGGCCCCTGATGGAGGAAGGGTCTCGGGCGCCTCTGGCACCCCCTCTGCTGTGTTTCGAGGCCTCTCCTGGTGGGGGGGGGAGGCTCCCCCAGTGGTCCTGGCTCTGCCACTCAGTGGCCTTGGCTCTTTGGCAGTGGCCTGACCTTAGAACCTGTTTCTTCATCTGTGAAAGTAGAAGCAACGACGTTGCCCACGTCTTGGGCTGGTGGGAGGGCTTAAGGAGATGAGGGTACGACGGAGGGTTGTCTTGCTGCTGCTGGCGGGTTGTTACTGCTGC
This sequence comes from Oreotragus oreotragus, assembly GCA_006410675.1. Lineage (NCBI taxonomy): Eukaryota > Metazoa > Chordata > Mammalia > Artiodactyla > Bovidae > Oreotragus > Oreotragus oreotragus. The sequence goes on along the minus strand of SJYX01012239.1, from coordinate 295,996 downwards.
TCACTGTCACTGCAACCTCTCCTGTCGATGTTCCTGCAAGGGCGGTGGGGGCCTTGGGCGGGGCCCTTCCTGCCCACTTGCTCCCTCTGTCCCTCTCCCCGGGCAGGGATTCCCGAAGACTCCAAGGTGGAAGGCCCTGCGTTCACGGACGCCATCCGCATGTACCGCCAGTCCAAGGAGCTGTATGGCACCTGGGAGATGCTCTGTGGGAACGAGGTTCAGGTGAGGCTGGGGAGGCTGCGGAAGTCCCCCCGGGGTCCAGAGCGGGGACTGAGCACGCCGGCGGGGCCCCGGGGCACTGGCTGCAGGTTTGGACCCAGAGGACAAGCTTAGGGTTGGACGGGTGGAGGCTGAGGTGGGCCACACAGGTGGTTGTTTTTGTTCGGTTGTTACCCAAGCACCAACCCTGGACTAGGGGCTGGGTGCCACTGAGGATAAGGGGGGCACAGTCCTGGCCCCTAGGGAGCTCTCTGTCTAGCAGGAGAAACACATGCGACCTCCATGTGCCGACAAGGGGGGCTGGGGTAGTATTCTAGATGGGGAGGCTGCACGTGCAGAGGTCCTGAGCTGGGGCCCCTGCTGGATCCTGCAGGACAGCCAAGCAGATCATGCAGGGCCTCTGGGGAAGATGCTTGGGAGACAGGGCAGTGGGGACGTGGAGCAAAGGGCAGCTTTGAG
>SJYX01012239.1:251178-293206 GCA_006410675.1 Oreotragus oreotragus | reverse complement strand
TGGGCTGGGACCACCCACCCTTGGGGGTCAGGGCCTCCCTCCTGCCTCTTTCAGGGACCCATGTACGTGTCACGGCGGTGCCTTGATTCACTGGCGAGTTCTTAAAAGCCAGGATTAAACCCGAGCCCTCGGTCTTCCAGCCCCTGTGAGCCATTTGGTGGCTGTCGTTTCTTTCCCTCGGCCTCAGGGTGCAGCCGGTGGGCTCTTAGTTCCCCGATCAGGGACTGAACATGCACTGCCACCGCAGGAGGCCCTAACCACCGGCTCACTGGGGAAGTCCCAGGGGCTTCTGTCTCTACAGACCCAGATCTTGGGGACCTAAGTGATGTTAGGAGGCCCCGGCCTTCTGTTCATCTTCGGGCAGGTTTATCACGGGCCATTTTAGCAACATCATCTGGACTTCGGGTGACCCACGTTGAGCCCGCCTGTCCTTTCCCGGGTCAGCTGGTGCTCCTTCCTGCCCTGAGCCTGGTGGGATCCTTTTGCCCACTGCCGCCCCCGCCCCACATCCCTGGCCAGGGTTGTGGCGGTCATCAGTTCCCCGAGGGTTGCTCTCTACCAGTTGTACTCGCCGGGAGCTGGCGAGGACACTGAGTTGACATTTATTGTGTGGAACATACAGCATTAGCCGGACAGGGAAGAAGGAGGGGCGTCAGAACACCCTTGGGTGAAAATGCCTTGGTGGGACCTCGGAGAGTGTCCCTGCCTGGGAGAGGTTGCCTTTTCCACAGTTTAGGCTGAGCCAGAGCAGAATTTGGGCTCAGGGTTTGCACAACCCAGAGACTCCTTGAATCCACTGGAGTGTTTTTCACTTTTTAAAAAAACAAAGGAGCAAGATCCCGCTCCGGCCCCCAAAGATGAGTTTTCTCTTCCTCCATCTAAATGGAGAAACTGCTGACCTTGAGACCTTTACGTGGCTGTTTTCTTCATTTCTTGACGTCATAGTTTCAGGAATTTGAGGATCCGACCTGAGAATGCCTTGTTATCTGTGCTCCATTGTTGACCATTCCTCAAGAGCCCTTCCCTTTGCTCATGTGGTCACCACTGGCCTTTAGAGAGTGACACAGCCGCCTGCCTCTAGCCTAGGGACCTGGGATGGCGGGGGTTGCTCCTGGGGGCGCCGTCCGCTAACCAGCTCCCTTGGCGCAGCCTCCATCCTGCCCAAGGCGGAGGTTTGTGTCCGGAACCACGTCCAGCCCTACATCCCGTCCATCCTGGAGGCCCTCATGGCTCCCACCAGCCAGGGCTTCACAGAGGTGCGGGATGTCTTCTTCAGAGAAGTCACTGACATGAACCTGAACGTCATCAACGAGGGTGGCATCGACAAGCTGGGCGAGGTGAGATGGGCCCTGGGTTTGGTTTTAGGTCTGGTCTGGCCCCCGTCAGGCCCTCACTATGATAAGGGCAGGCCCTTTCCCGCCTGGGCGTAACCTGTGAACAGAGGATCTGCAGGAGGTGTGGAGCCGGGCACGTCCATAGATGCCATTTGTGTGCCCCTCACACGTGGAGCCGGCCCCTCTCGCTTCTGAGTTACCTGGTTCTCGGGTTGGGCGGCCTTCCACAGGCCCCGTATCGGGGTGGTCTACTGCCGGGAGCCCCACATGATTGTCAGCTCTGGGAGATAGAACTGGCCCTGTGACCTTAGCCTCTTCTCCACCCCAAACTGAGGAGTTCCATTGACAATAATAATCATAGACTTTGAGAACCATAGAGGACCCTGGAGATCACGAAAACCCATCTCCAGATTTGGAGGCTGAGGAAACCAAGGCTCAGAGATGGTGAGCGATTTGCCCAGGGTCGCCCAGCACTCAGGCCAGCCTGTCTCCACACGCTGTGCTGCCGTACCCCGCTCCGGCCTGCAGATCCTCGTCTTTCCTGTCCCAGGTCCTCCAGCGTTTTCCCTGGTGATCACCGCCGCCGGATGGCCTTCCCTGGTGCCAGCGCCAGCCCCGGAGCCTGTACTCCGAGGGCCCAGGGGCTGCGGGGGTTGCCCGGCCCCTCCAGCGGCCCCAGCTCAGGTCCCTCGTGTGCCCCTGCCTCCCTGCAGCACATGGAGAAGCTGTCCCAGCTGGCCTACCACCCCCTCAAGATGCACAGCTGCTACGAGAAGATGGAGCCGCTGCGGCTCGACGGGCTGCAGCAGCGTTTTGACGTGTCCAGCATGTCTGTGTTCAAGCAGCGAGCCCAGATCCACATGCGTGAGGTGGGTGTAGGGCTTCCCGTGCCCGGACTGTCCCCGCGACCCCGCACGTTCTCTCCTGCCCCGACCTCTTGGCCATGCTCTCGGATCTGTTTGGATGCCCGTCCCTCTGTCCACCTGGCTAAGTCAGACTCACCTCTTGGGTCTCAGAGACCCCTTCCTCCAGGAAGCCCTCCCTGTTCCCTAAACTCCTTCCCACGGGGCCCAGACGCTCTGTTCCCCTGGGGCAAGGAGGGCTGGCACTGGTGCCTGGCAGCGAGCCAGGGCTCTAGACACAGCATAGGAGTGAGCTAGTGAAGGGGTATCTGAGTGCCTGGACACCCCTTCCTCCCAGGGGGGCATCCCTCCTCCCAGGGGGCACCCCTTCTCTCTGGGGTCACCCCTCCTCCCAGAGGTCACCCCTCCTCCCAGGAGCCCCCCACCTCCCTGGAGGCACCCCTCCTCCCCAGGGAGGCGCGCCTTCACATGCCCTGTGGTACGCTCCGCCTCCAGCAAATGGACAACGCCGTGTACACCTTCGAGACCCTCCTGCACCAGGAGCTGGGGAAGGGGCCCACCAAGGAGGAGCTGTGCAAGTCCATCCAGCGCATCCTGGAGCGGGTGCTAAAGGTGAGCTGCCCGGCCAGGCCCTCTCCCTCTACCCCGGGAGGGAGACAGGAGTGAGACGGGGGTGCCGATGGAGCCCCTTGACCTGCAGCTCCCCGCGCCCCGGCCCCTCTTTCCCGGCAGAAATACGACTATGACAGCAGCACCGTGCGGAAGCGCTTCTTCCGGGAGGCGCTGCTGCAGATCACCATCCCATTCCTGCTCAAGAAGCTGGCGCCCACCTGCAAGTCGGTGAGCAGCCCTCCACTCCCGCCCGCCGCCCGCCCCCCGCCCAGAGCCTGACCCGCAGCCCTGACCGCCCCTCTCTCTGTCCCCACGTCTGCCCCGGCCGGCAGGAGCTGTCCCGGTTCCAGGAGCTGATCTTCGAGGACTTTGACAGGTTCATCCTGGTGGAGAACACGTATGAGGAGGTGGTGCTGCAGACGGTCATGAAGGACATCCTCCAGGGTCAGTGCCGCCGGCTGCAGAGCCGGGTGGGGCTGCCCTGCCGTGTGGCCCGTTAGGACTCTCACTGCTGGAGGGTGGCGGAGGTGGGCGCCCAGAGGCTTCCTGGCGGGGTCAGCTAAGCTACACAGGGGAGACTTAGGCCGTGGGCTGCAGTGGGCCCACTGTCTGTGGTGTGGGTCGGGGACAGTGTCCGTCCCAGTGCCTTAGGTATGTTCAGGGTCCTTGGCACTTTGGGGAGTGTCAGGTGAGTGATGGGGGTTAGGGTCCCACCCCCTGCTTCCCACACTGAGGCCTCGAAGGAGCCTGGTCCAGTCGCAGTGCCCACTCGGGCCGAGGGGTTGTGGCGAGGGTCACACGGTGTGGGGTGTGCAGGTGGCCGTCAGCCGCCCGCTCAGTGTCCCGTCACCCCTTCTGCCCTGCAGCTGTGAAGGAGGCCGCCGTGCAGAGGAAACACAACCTGTACCGGGACAGCGTGGTCATGCACAACAGCGACCCCAACCTGCACCTGCTGGCCGAGGGCGCGCCCATCGACTGGGGTGAGGAGTATGGGGACGGCGGTGGCGGCGGGGACCGCGGCGTCCAGGAAGCAGCCCCCGTCTCGGAAAAGCGCCGGCGTGCCAAGCAGGTGGTGTCCGTGGTCCAGGACGAGGACGCGGGGCTGCCCTTCGAGGCTGCCCCTGAGCCGCCATCACCCTCGTCCCCGGACCGCGTCACCGAGCTCCACGGCCTGCTGGCCGGGGATCTGCGGGCCGAGAGCCCCCCGCTGGCCGGCCCCCTGCTCAACGGGGCCCCCGTGCAGGAGAGCCCCCAGCCCGGGCTGGCCCCCGAGGCCACCTCGCCACCCGCCTCACCCCTCCGGCAGCTCCCGTCCGAAAAGCTCGTGGGCCTTGAGCCTCCCAAGCCCAGTGACCAGGAGACCGGCGAACAGGTGTCTGGCCTGGGTGGCCGCCCCCCCATCCACACCACCACCGAGGACAGTGCTGGGGTGCAGACCGAGTTCTAGGCTGGTCGCCTCCGGAGCCTCTGTTGGACACAGCACGTGGCCCACTCCCTCCGGGGCCCTGGCTTGGCTCTGGGGGGGGAGCACAGGATCTGTGCCCTCCGGGTGGGGCAGGGCGGGGGCAGGGCTGGTGTGGCACCAAGGGGGCCGGGCGGGGATGGGCCCACTTGAGTCACTTTATGGGTTAGGTCACACTTGGTTGCTCTGTTTTCTCTTCTGTGGGATGATCATGGCTTTCCTGCTCCTGGGGGGAGCGGGGCTGGGAGCACTCGGCGGCCCTGGCTCCCTGAGTCTGCCCTCCCTGTTTGCCTGCCTCTGCGCCCCGTTCCCCTCGTGGGTCTTGCCATCCGCGGAAGGAGGGCGGTGAGAGCTGCGTCCACCGCCTGGCTTCTCCCATCACCGAGGGGGCCTGTTAGAACCAGGAGGCCTGAGGGCCGAGGCCCCATCTCTGGGCCTCTGAGGCCAGTTTTGGAGTAGACGCTGGCCTGGCTTTCCCACCCCAGGTGAAGGGACGTGCAAGGAGGGGGTCTTGAGACTGGGGGGTGCTGGGGGAGGGCTGCCTCTTGAGGTGGGATGGGAACAGAAATGGCCTGGAATGTGCTGGTCTGGGGTGAGGATGTGTCTGAGAGAAGGAGGGGTGACCTCTGCAGAGGTACTGCTGGCGGGGTGGGCGGAGTGCACTTGGGGGATTGCTGGAAGCTGAGACTGCTCGCCTCTACTTGCTGGCGTCTGGTCTCTAGGAGTCCCTCTGTCCGGCTGGGCTGGGGACACTGCTCAGTGGCAGGGCTGGGCGGGTGTGGACGCTGTCTTCTCCGTGGGCCGTTTCCAAGGTACACACTGTCCCTCAAGGGAGCTGGCGGGGTTCGGGAGGGGCTGTGGCACCCCAGGACACCACGAGCATTTGGGGCAGGCTGGGGCTCTAACGCATCGCACCCTGACAACTCCAGGACTGTTCATACGGCCCTGCTGCTCCCTGCCCTTCAGCTCCTTGCTCCTGAGGGTGAGCGTTAAGTCACGGTCATCCCCAGGGGCTGCGGCCACCTAGTGTTCCCAGGCCCTCTCTTCTGCTTTGAAGGGAGGGTAGGCAGGACAGAAACCTACTCCTTCAGGGTCCTCACCGCTCCCCCACCCCAGCCCTGCATCTCCCATCCCCTGGATCAGCTTCCTGGGCCAGGGCCTGGGACCCATGGGACGTGCGGCGCTGGCTGGTGCTCAGGGACCCCCTTTGAGTCCCCCGCAGCCCCAGTCTCAACGCTGAACTAACCTCTTCCACCAATACATTCCGTCTGAAGACGCTCTCCTCTGGTGCCTTCTCTTGGGACTTTCCAATCATCCTTCCCAGATACTGTATTGAAAATATTATGCAAACTGTTTAAGCTTCTACTAATCAATAAAGTGCTTTATTTAAAGCCAGTGGCCCATGTGTGATGCTGACTGGGTGGGAGACCTGGGCTGGAGACGGGCCTCTGCACCTTGACTTTCGGGGCTCGTTGCTTACAGGTGCACACGACCAGAGTTCTCCTATGAACCCATTTTCCAGAGGAGAAAACTGAGACTCGGTGAGGAGGGGCACAGCAGGTAGGTGACTAGCCTGATACAGCTTCCTCTGCTGGGGGGGGTTCTGTGCAGGGTAGGCCTCTGGCAGCTTTGGGCAATGGGGAGGGCAGCTCCTTTATGGCCATGGTGGGCGGGCTCACACTGGATCCAAACAATGATGCCAGTGTTTCAGACTCCTGCTCACAAGGCGAGCACTCCTGAGTACTTAGCGTGGGCTGTGCGCGTTACCTGCAGGACAAGGTAACCTCCGGGGGTCGGGCACCATCATCACACCAGTGTGTAAACTCAGGCCCAGGGGTGCAGGGAGCCTGGGCAGAAGTTCTGGGTCATGGGGACACCTCCCCCCTGCCAGCTGTTGGGGACAGGCTACCCCTGCTGGGTAGGCACCTTGGGGGATGGTGGCCAGTGGCCGAAGTTCTGGCAACAAGGGCGGAGATGAGAAAACCGGGGCTCAGCAGGGTTTTTTGCTGTTGACTTTGGCAAGTCACTGAACCCAGCCTCAGACTGCTCACCTATAAAAGGGGGCCTCGTGAGGCTTCAAGGAGACCTGCTAAATGCCCTGCTCTGCAACGTGGCCCTGCCCACCTCAGGCCACCATCTCCCCTCTTAGCTGAGCGGGGCTCAGGGGTGTGTGTGTGGGAGGGGGAGCTGGAGAGCAGGACTCAGTCCACCAGGGCGACCAGCCCAGCAGGCAGGGAGAGGGCCTGGTCCTGCGTCCCACCGGCTGTCGCGCGGGGCCTGGGATGAGCCTGCAGTGCCCTCGGTGGCCACCGGTCTGGGTCCGGGCCCCCTACTGTCCCTCACTGAACAGGTGGGGACATTGGGTCTGGAAGGCTGGCCAGGGTCTGAGTCACCTGGAGGCAGAGCAGGCGCCCCAGCAGGCCTGCCTCTAGCCCAGAGAGAAAGCTGCCCTTGGCTCAAAACGATCTGCCCCAAAATGCACGACCAAGTTCAGCTCCGCCGCAAGCACGAGGAGCACGGCTCCCCCCAGACTTGTGCAGCGAGCGACCGCACAACCTCACGGGTTCAGACTCAAGATGCGTCTGTCCTGGCTGCAGGGCCCCGGGCCCCCTGGTCTGGGGTCACGGTTACACAGCACACAAGGTGGCCCACACGGCCCCATCTGCTCCGAGGACTGTCCGAGCCCATCTCCTCCTGAGCCCAGTCTCTCCACCTGCAAAAGGGAGGTGTGGGTAAATTCACACACCTCACCCCAACTCCCCCACCTCCCTGGGTTCCTCCAGGGCCCAGGGACGACTCAGGAGGAGCAGGCTGGAGATGGGTTTATTGACGTTCCTGCTTCAGGTCTTTGAAGCTCAGGGTCTGCTCCTGAGCTACGTGGGGAGAGGAGGTGCAGGTCTGTGGAGCAGAGGGGCCCAGAGCTTGGGGGCAGGGTGGGAAGCAGGGAGGGAGGCCAGGAGGGGCTGATGTTGCTCGGGGCACCAGACCTGCGCTGAACACCTCCAGGCCAGTTGATCCCAGGACAGGCCACAGTGGCCGCCCCTACCCTGGGCCAGGGCTCCCACCACCCCTGCCGAGTGGGACGGCACTGCCTGGGTTCCCCTGAGGAGGAAACCGAGGCTCCAGGAGGGGCTGTGACCACCGCGGGCAGCTGGGACCCTCGGTGCTGGCTCAGACGGAGGTTTGGCTGTTGCTGTTCCCACTCCAGACCCTGTGGTCCTGCCGCGAAGGGTCCCCCCGCCCCCTCTACAGGATTTAAACTGCTCAGTCCTTGGGCAGGAATGCTCTTGTCTCAGCCTGGCCCAGGACGGGGTCGGGGGGGCGGGGCAGACCAGCCCATGGGGAACAGGAGGGAGTGGAGCCCCGGGCCCGAGGGTGGCAGAGGCTGGCGCTCAGCTGCTGTGGTAGATGCGGAGGCGCTGGGCGATGTCCTGGCGGCACAGCGGGCAGGTGCGCAGGGGCAGGGAGCACGGCTGGCAGCAGCAGACGTGGCCGCAGTTGAGGAGGATCATCTGGGCCTGGGGGTTGAGGGCAGAGTGGGGACGTCAGGGCCCCACCCCGGCTGGTGCCCCAGCGCCTCGTCCTTCCCCGTGAAGATCTGACCGCCCGGTCGTCAGACTCCATTCCCCGTCCATCAAAGGATCCCGCCGCCCTCTCTGGACAGGCTCCATGCCCCTGCCCTCTGTAGCAGCCGTTTGGGGGTGGTGGGGGAGGGTGGTCCATGGCCTGTCTCACCAGCCCTGCAGTTAGAGGATGTGCAGGTTGTTCCTAATTCAGGGATTTTTATGCACTTTGCCTTAAAATGACCCCCACCTTATGGATCACAAGCCGTGGACCTGTCCATGCTTTGCCTCAGCATTTCCTCTTTTTAGGAGAGACAGGAAGCCATCTCTGGAGCCCAGAGCAGGGGTTTGGTTAAATTCATAACCAAGTCCTCCCCAACCCCTGTATCATGGCATTCTTCGGGGCCAGCAAAGACCACGGCGTAATCAAATTGTTAACATGTGGCCTTTTCTAAGTAGGATCACATGGTGGAGGGAACAGGGGTTTATTTTATATGCTACGTTGTTTTTTATAACAGCTGTTAATTTTGTTTTTAAAACTAAGAGTTTTGAAAAAAACCTCTTCAGAGAAATTTTGTTGATATTTAATGACTTGGGAAATTTCCCTGCATGAATTTAAAAAACTCTTCTGTAAAAAAAAAAAAAAAAAAAAAAGAAAAAAGGCCCAGCAAATGCTGTCAGTATTGCTCATGTTTTGAGTCTTGGGATCATGGGTCATTTTAATTTCCTGTATTTTCAAAAATTTCTAATGAACACAACATATTTCTAAACTCTCTGCAGAATGAATCACCCATGCCTGAGAGGGCGGCAGGTGCTAGGCAGGCGGGTGCGAGGGGTGGGGGATGGTGGCCCCAGGGGTTGGGCCTGTCACCCCTAGACTTACCTCCCGTTCCAGGCACACCACACACTCTGACGTCTGTACCTCCAGCAGCTCTGCGGGGGGAGCCGAGGGTCTCACTGCTTCAGGCAGCTCCTCGGGGGCTGTGGGCAGGACCCTGCCCTCGGGGGGCTTCAGGAGCTCTGTGGGGACAGACAGAGGCTGAGCCAGGGTCCTGACCATCTGACCCTTTCCCTTCCCAGCCCAGCCTGCCTTAAGTGGACAGAGCTGGAGGTGGGGGGGTGTGCTCCCACACACCCTCTTGTTTCTCTTTGCTGAGCCTCATTCCCCATCTATAAAGTGGGAGGGCCGGGACCCTGGGCAACTGAGGCCTCTTACCCCTAACACACCCTGAACCCCTCTGGGCTACCCTGCAAACAGGGCTCATCACTGTCAGAGATGAGAAAAATCAGGGAAAGCCGCTTGCTGAAGGCCAGAGGGCCACCTGGTGGTGGGGCCGCCGGGCCAGGAACGCTGGGGGAGGGGCTCTGGGGGGCGCCCGACCTTGAGCACAGATTCTCCACCAGGGGCCCAGACACAGGGGGCCCAGAGGGGCAGGGAAAGGACTAAACAGCTCTCAAGGCTGCGCCCCCTGCCCTGGGAGAGCCCCCAGCACACCAACTGCTTTGCCCTAAGCCAGCATCCTCTGCCCGGGCCCCAAGCGCCCGAAGCAGGACGTGAGAACCCATCTCTCATCACACCACGTGCGCCAGCGACACCTGAGTCTCTTCATCCCTCAGCCCCCTCCCCTCACAGCACATGTTGTTCAATTAGTCTGGTTTAAATTACAAGTAGTATTGCTGATAATTGGGAAAAAAAACCCTGACGATTCTTTTTTTTTTTTAAAGCCTGTCACCACCACCCTAGACCTTCTAAGGGCCTCATGGTGGCCCCCAAACCACTGCTGCAGGTGTGGGGGAGGGCAAATCTCTATTTCATGGAACATATGTTGAGTCCTGGGATTTGGAGAACTGTCAGGAAGATGCCTGAGGATCTGCTGCCCCTGAGCTAAGATGGAGCTGTCCCGCCCCGGGCCCTCCCTGGAGGTCGGCCAAGGTTAGGGGGAAGCCCTCAGGGTCAGGGTTAACCTCTCTCCTCAGCTTCCTCACCCCTCAAAGGGGGGCAGCAGCGGCACCCACCTCGTGGGGCTGCACAAAGGAGGCCCGACATGGTGGTCGTGTCAGATGCCTGACACCTGCCCTGCTCAGCAGGCAGGGGACCCCGACTCCTCCCCACACCCCCAGCCCCGCCCACAGCCCCTCCTGCCCCCACTCAGCCACAGCCCCTCCCCGCCTCCCAGTCCACACCACACACATCTCTGTCCACACACACACCTGCCCCAGGCGCAGTGCTGGGCACCTGTGGGCACTGGGTCTGGCGGGTTTCTCCCGCTACTCCAGGGACCCTGAGTATGTGGTTCCTGATGTCAGTAGGGTGGGTTTAAGGAAGCCAGGAGGGTCCCTCCACCATTGTAGGAAAAGCTCATGTTTTCCATTTTGGGGCCTATTTTTCCCATTTATAAACGGCTCCTTTAGGAGGGAAGCTTAAGGACTGGCAGGGGTTGGAAGTGGCCCTTGGGACTCGTCCTGAAAGGGAAAGAGGTGGTGCTCCAGTCACGCCCCCACGTAAGGGCTCTGCTAGGAAAGCCAGGCATCGGTACCTGGCTGGGTCCTGGCCGCGTTCAGCAGCTCCTGGGCTCTGCGCAGGATCTCGTGCCGCAGGCCGGCCTCCGAGATGCCCACCTGCGAGGACCGAGGGGGAAGGTCAGGGCCTGGGCATGGCTGGGCAGGGGGCCTGTGGCGCAGCACAGAGCCGCCAGGACCACCTCCTCCCTGACTTCTGGCACCTTCGACTAGACATGTGGAGGCTGACCGGCCCGGCCATCAGTGCGGCGGAAGGACAGGGAAACCAGCCCTGGTGACAGCCCCGAGCCAGCAAATGCCGGGGCTGGGCCGACAGCGGCGGGCTGTCAGTTCACACAGTCATGGTGGTTCACACCGAGGCCGGACTGCCTCAAAGTGGCCGCGCCAGACGCTCACCCCTCAGCCTCCAGAGCAAGCGCTCCTGAACTTGGGCAACGCGGCCCACGTAGTCCTGCTGAGCCCCAGTGTCTGCGTCTGCCTCTGTCAAGGGACCAGGCAGTTCAGCAGAGTGGCCGACAGCACGGCCCCTGGGCTGGACGTGGCTCCGCCATGTGACCTCAGGCAAGCTGCTACCTTGCTGTGTCTCCACGTCCTCACCTGAGAAATGAGGACGACCATACCTGCCTGCCCAGGTGATCATGCGTGTGCTCAGTCGTGTCTGACCCTTTGTGAGTCCATGGACCGCAGCCGGCTGGGCTCCTCCGTCCATGGATCCTCCAGGCAAGAATGCTGGAGTGGGTTGCCATTTCCTTCTCCAGGGGATCTTCCTGACCCAGGGGTTGAACCCACATTCTTGTGACTCCTGCACTGGCAGGCAGATTCTTTATCCCGCTGCTACCTGGGAAGCCCAGGCTATAATGAGGATTCGATGAATTTATATGTAAAAACGCTTAGATGTTTATCTAAAACATGCTTATATGTAAAACACACTTAACAGTGTCAAGCACTGTTACGTACTCGCCAGAGTCAGTATTTGTCTCTTCTGAAGAGTAAATGAATTCATGCAGAGTGTACCAGGCGCCGGCAGTGCTGCCGATAGAACTGTCAGCCCAGAGTGTGGGGAAGGGACGGTCCAGATGACCTCCAAGGACCTGCCCAGCCTGTGATGTGAAGATCCCATCTGAAAGGGGCTGGCAGAGGGGCCAATCTGGGGTCCGCAGCACCTGCAGCTCTGGCTTTCATAGCCAGGTGACTGGGGGCAGACGGGGCAGGTGTCCTGGCCTGCTGGGAGCAAGGCAGCCCCAAGACATCTGCAGATGGCAAGCCTTGCTAAGAACTGCGTGAAGAGCGAGTTCCCCCTTGGCCGTCGGGTCAGGGCCCTGCCCGCCTCCCCAGCCACCCCCAGGGGGCTGCCCCGGTCCACCTTGGCCAGGTCCGCAGGGCCCATCCGGCTCAGCGTGGCCAATGAGAGGCGGTGGTGGGCGAAGACAGGCAGGTAGTGCTCGGCCGACAGCTCCGCCAGGAGGGCCACCAGCGGGCGCTCCAAGCCTTCTTCCTGCAAGACACACCCGTGGGGGAAGCGCAGTGCACCACGGACCGGGAAAACCACACGGCCGTGACTTACAGCAGGACACGGAGAGTCCAGATGCACGTAACGCAACAGGTAAGAGGCATTCTTGGGACTTTTCCCACCAAGATGGCTATGTAAGGGCACAGAGACAGATGCAGGAGGCAGTTGGTTCATTGCCACGCAGTAAGCCTGACAGAGCCAGCAGCGTAAGTGCCCCTCGAGGAGGCGGACTGGCGGAGCGAATGAGACCGCCCAGACCCTGCATCGTCAGATCCAGACTCCAGACCCTGCATCGTCAGATCCAGACTCCAGACCCTGCATCGTCAGATCCAGACACACAAGGAGATCTGCGCACCCGGGGCTGGAGAACACTACTGGTGAGGCTCCATTTTTATTTAAAAAAAAAAAAAAAAAAGGGCACATGAGGAGGGGGAAGGGACCAGCCCTGTCCTGTCAGCCCCTACAGTGGTGAGCACACAGTGGGCTCCACCCAGCAGGAACTATCTTCCCACCACCAGAACCAATGCCGCCCCCACCATTTCTGTGCCTGCCCAGGCCGAGGACAGGCCCCGGTGCACCGGTCACCGGAGATGGGAAGGGAATTCCACCAGACCGATCAGCGAGCTGGCGCTGCCGGGGCCCAGGGCTAGGCGTGGGGTAGGCGCACCCGCAACTCTCACCTGCAGCTTCAAGGACAAGGGTTTCTGGTTCAAGAGCCGCTGATACTGAATCAGCCAGTAATTCTCCTGTTTGGTTTCGCTTTGGGCTTCTAACTCCGTCTGCCAAGAAGGAAACAGACACTGTTAGTTACAAGTCAGTGAAAAGAAACGCTGATGGCACGGGCGACTGTGAACGGCATATGGATGGACTTGGTGTTTTACCAAGAACATCCCTCTCTACCAAGTCTCACTGTTTCATCTGCAGGAACCTGGGCAGCTGACACCTGGCGGCCCTGCCCCCCGCCGCCCCGGGCATCATGACTTGGAGGGGAGACACCTTCTCATCTCCCTGTGGGAAAAACAAAGCAGTAAGGCAGCCATCTCCTCCCCCCGGGAGGCTCTGCGCGTCCTCTGGGTGCCAGCAGGGAGAGAACTGGGATGCTAGGGTTAACTCAGCTTCTGGAGGGCACTTCGCCCACCTTCACCCACAAAGCCGGAGCATTGAGAACAGGAGAGAGGTGTGTCCACACAGGACATGGGCACAGAGACAGATGCACAAGTTAGCTATTCACACTGATTCCTCTACCCCGTCACTCAACAAACAACCCGAGTGTTGTTCTGGGCCAGGCACTATTCTAGGCACTGGGGACGGAGGAGTAAACGCAGCAACAGCAGCAGCAGGGCGCTTGGTGCCAGTCTGCTGTGTGCTGGGAGATGCCATTTTACTCAGTTCCTACAACTCTGTGAAGCAGTCTCGACGTCACAGGTGAGGAGACTGAGCGACTGGCAGAGGGATTAGCAGCGGGCCCAAGAGCCAAGGGCCGCCCCGAGTCAAGCCAGGTTCAGACCCAGCTTGGAGCCTGTGCTGAGCCACCAAGCCACCCAGCCAGGACCGCGGCTGCACGCTGGGCCGTGGGACTGCAACTTGGGCATCCCCCAGCTCCCTGGGCGGTCCCTCTTGGACCTAGCTAAGTGACTGCCGTTTTCTGGCCTGGCCCTCTCTGGACTGTGGACACATCTCTCTTCCGGAGCCTGTGACCCTGATGGTCACGTCCTGCTGCAGTGGACAGCGAGTCCCCAAGGTCCCTGTGGGCGCGAGCCCGGCCACGACAAGGCTGGCCGTGCATAACACATGTTAACGTGGTCTGTGTCCAGTGGCACAAACGCACCACCCGGGCTTATGAGGGGCTCGGGAAGGGACTGGCCTCGCTGTTATCTGTTCCCGGCACAGGGCCTGGCCCACGGTGGAGCTCAGGGGATGTCTAGGATAACGAAGTGTTTCTAAGAACAGTTTCTAAGGACAGTGGGCTTGGAGGGAAAGCAACCCAGCACACGACGTAGGTGTAAGAACAGCGTGAGTGCAGAGAGAAAGCAACCCCGCGCACGACATGGACGCCACACGCACCAGAATCTCGCGGAGCTCCTCTTCTCTCTGCCTCTTCTCCTTGAGCAACTGCTGGAGCAGTGAACTCAGGGCCCAGCGCTGCTCCGAGATCATCTCCTGCGAAAGACCATGACCAGTGCTGGGGCTCGTGGCATCCCGGCCCCGAGGTCCGCATGGCGTGGCGGCGGGACGCCCCTCCAGCTGGTTCTCAGCTAGGGGCTGCGGTAGGCCCGACTCCCATCAAGGCTCTGTCCCTGATCTCAGGCTGAGGACCGGGGGGGAGTGGAGGTGCCCTTCTCCCCAGCCTGCACCTCCCTTCCCCGGCAGGGCGGTAAGGCCAGGCATGGGATCTAGTAACCAATGACAGTGCAGTGATGAGAAACATCAAACAGAGGAAATGACAAGCGGCAGGGACTCACCGACTACAGAGCCCCTGGGCAGAAGCAAAGGGCAGAGGGGCGAGGAGCCCACGCCAGCCAGCATGGAGGAATGGGCATACCCCAGGGAGCCCCGTCTTGTGTCTACGCGCCACTCCTCTCTTCTTCTTGGAATATCCCATAGAGACCCCCAGAATGGAAGCCCCACAGCTCCAGCAGGCAGGAGATAGGCACCCACCAAGCACGGTGGTTATGTTGGGGGTTGAGCGCCCCTAACTTCTGAATGGCTGAGGCCTGTCCCACTGATCTCTGATGGCTCCATGACACAGGCTAGGTCTAGAAGACTTCTTCTATTTTATGCAGGGGCAACCTGACGGCCTGGGGAGGGGAGGCAACCTACCTAAGGTCACACAGTGGCAGACCTGTGACCAGGACTCCAGACCCTAGCTTTCTTCCGCACTGAGAAGCCCATGGGATAAATAAAAACTTGTCCCCTGAGGACAGGGACAGGGACAGACAGAAGGCTCTGCTTGAAAGCTGGGCAAGGGGCACATGCCCCCTCACACCGTGGACCCAGCCCCTCTGTGAACGCCTGGGGAGACTGAGGCACAGAACAGGGAAAGGGCCGTCCCTCCGCCCTCTTCCCCTCTTGGCCCGGGGCACACAGCAAGGGCCAGAGATCAGAGGAGCTGCCTGCAGGAGTGACATGGTTCCTCTCCTCTAAACATCCTGGGGATACCAAGAATGCTGTCCCCTCGGGGGTGTTAGCTGTGCGAACCAGTGCCCCAGAAGCATGGCTTGAGAGAGGTAGGGAGCTCAGTAGCGACCCGGCTCCAAAACAAAGACAACACGGAGATGGAGATGCAGCCTGGTGAGCCTTGGCAATGAAACCCTCCTTCCTCTGACCTTCCTGCCTAGCAACAGGTTGACCCACCCCTAACCTGGGCCTGCGCTGGGCCCGCATGAGCCTTCTGGGGTCGCGGCATCCTCCAGCATCACCGCCTCGTCTGCGGGAGGGCAGCTGAGAGGGTGGGGGCACGCGCGGGAGGTCTCATCGGTGGGGGTGGAGTGGGGGGACAGGGCAGGCCAGGGAGCCCTAAACATACCTGCAGTGCCTCTGTGTCCAGGGATTTCCTCTTTAACTCCAGCTGTGTCAGCTGCAATAACTCAGTTTCTATTAACTTAATCTAAACAGAAGACGAGACAGGGGTTTTTAATTCACATTAACCACGGTTCAGTCCTGCGCTGCCGCTCCTGGATGGCCAAGCGGACCTAAGAATCCTTTCTGCAGGGGAAGGGAAGGCTCTGGAATGAAGGGCACTGAGAACCTGGTAAACCTTATCAGCAGGGCTTTGAACAGAACTCGTTATCTCACGGGGCTGAGTGCTTATCCTGGCCAGAACTGCTGATCAAAAGCCAGGCACAGGGCCAGCCCAGAGGCAGTGCCCATCAAGGTGCGTGCGACGAAGGGGCTTCCTTCAAGGTGCGGGCCAGAGTGATTCTCAGAGCCTCTTGCCAGTCCAGTTCTCTCGCTTCCTCTAGACAGCTGTCCACAGAGGAGAGCGGAGGGGAGTGGAAGGAACTGGATTACAGTAACAATAATATAGTCGCTGACATTTATTGAGATGGCACGCGCTAGGACTGTGCTGCGCACTTTTTACGCCTTTTCCATCGCTTCTCCTCTGCTGTTGGAGGTATTATTGCCTCCATTTCACAGACAAGGAAACCAAGGCTCAGAGATATTATCTTGCCCAAGGACTCACAGTGGGTAACTGAGTGTGCCTTTCCTTGAGGTTATCCCTGCTTGTGGTCTCCAGGGGAACAGCTGGCCTGGTGGGTCAGAACCACCCATAGTGAGAACATCTAGGGGATCACCACATACCTCCAGGGTGTGAGTGGGGTCTTTTAGTCCTGGGGGTCAGACTCCCACAGCCAGTGACTTCTCTACTCTGTGCCTATGACCTGTGACCTTTGCCCCTATGACCCCACCAACCCCTGGTCAGAGGAACGAGATTCATGTCCGGCAATGTGGGGTTAAAATTAAAGGGGAAATTAAAAGGTAAGTTGGTTTTGGCCAAAATAGAAAAGAAGAAAAAGGAAAAAAAAAAAACATGCAAAATGTGAAATTGAAAGTGTGCTGAATACGACGTGATATGCGTCCCGTAGCCTGAAAGCTTGCTTGTCTCCAGCCACCCTGCCACCTGCCCAGGGAACGCAGTGAGCCAGACACAGCCCTGCTGGGCGAGGGCTCGCCCAAGGTCACCTGGGGGTCAGCAGCGGAGGCCACGAGAGAGCATACCCCGGGCTCCACCCACCTAGGTGGAGCGTCACCTGTCCCAGCTCCTCCATCCGGGCCACAGGACGCTGCAGTTCAACCCAGCTGAGGGGTCCTGCCTGGGGTTGGTCAGCATGGGGCTAACCAGCGGTCAGGGCCTCCCTCTCTCAGCCCTGGGCATCGTGACAAGCAGTGGGCACAGGTCCCACCAGCCAGCATCCACAGTGCTGTCCCAGGCACCTCCAGACCCCCCAAGTAGGAGATGTCCCAAGTAGGTAACGCTGTGAGGGGAGGGAGGTTCTGGGGAGACCTCCTGCCGGCCTGGCCTGGAGGAGCCGGGACTCAGACCTTAACTGCAGCCTCTGAAAGCCCACAGGGCGGTCTGGGGGGCAGGGCTGCGCTCACCTGCTTCCGGATCTGCCGATGCATCAGGTCCTTCTTCACCTGGAGAGCCTCGAAGGCTGCCTTCTGCATGGTGCTCTGTGACAGACAGCATGGCTGCTCAGGGGGCCCAAACACAACCTGCCTCAAAGACACCCTAACCTACACCTATTTCCTTCTTAGACAACAACTTTTCAGCTCACTTGCTTAATTTTTTAAGCACTTATTACCTGCTGGCCACGTGCTCAGGGCTCTCCCTGTGGTGCATGTGGAACTATCGATGAAGGGGGTGGGGAGAGGCGCCTTCACTGACCCATTTCACAGATGAGAAAAGTGAGGTTTGGGAAAGTGAACTGGCTGGCACTAGCATGCAAGTCTGTCCAGCACAGAGCCTCATCTTAACTCCAAGGCCGGACATCCTCTCTGAGAAATACAGCCTTTTCCTCAGATAATCTTGCAAGGACTAAGCCCACAGCATCGTGGGGGGAAGAAGAGAGAGACTGGAGTTGGGGAGGAAGGAAAGGGAGCGATGGGCCTGTGATGGGAGGATGATGTCGCAGAGGGAGAAAGGAGACGAGAGACGAGAGGGTGGGGAAACCCTGACAGGGTCCATGGCGAAACCTGGGGCCTGAACAATTTGGACAGAGGAGGGAGGAAGTCAAGAGGGGGCCTTCCTGGGCTGTTCCACACAGTAGCACCTGCTGTGTGCCCCCTAAGCCCAAGGGAGAGCAGATAAAGGGCAGCGGGACTGGAAGGGAGAAGTCAGGGGCTCGTTCTGACTGCAGGAGGGGTGGGGGCGGGAACTGCCACCAGATCCTCATGAGGGAGCCCCACACAGCACGGGGAGGGGTGCCTGGGAAGGACACCTCTCCTGACTTCAGTGAGCAGAAACCACCACCCAGAGAGCCCTCTCCCTGCCCCTCATCCTGACGGTCTGTGCATTTCTAAACTCTCTGAGCATCTTGCTTCTTATGCTCTTCAGAACAGCACCTCCACGTGGAGTTGAGCTGCCCCACTCTCGGCTCCCTGCACCCTCCCTGTGCCCCCGCCCCATGCCCTGGGCAAGGGCTCACCTCCTGCAGGATCTGGCTGATGGCTTTGTTCTGATCCATCTGTTGCCACGACAGAATCTGCTGGAACCGCTCATCCATGTCAGCCATGCTGCCGGAAAGACAGCAAATTCACTCACTCTCTGAACACTTCCTGAGCACATACTGTGTGCCAGGCACCTTGGAGGAGATGGAGATAAACCATTTATTCACTCAGCAAGACTTATGGGGCACCCGCTGGGGGCCACGTCCTGGGCTGGGTGGACATGGGAGTTTTGTCTGAATCCCACGGCCCTGGCAGGGTGGTGGCAGAGTCTGTGTCTCTGGAGCTGGGGAGGTGATCTCTGGGAATCCTCTCTGACAACCCCCTGAAGTGGTGGCCTGGCTTTGCCCACCCATCCTCCACCAACAGGGAGCTCACAACCTCTCAGGTTAACCCCACAAGCTGAGAGAAAGCTGTCCTTCCTGGCACTAACATCTCACCCTCTACCCCAGTGTTTCTCAGCCTGGCCGTGGACCTGCTCTCATCCCCCTAGAACAAGTCTAGTGGCACAAAAACCCAAACCCTACCACTTTAATATGTCCATTATTTAGGTACAATCTTGGTTTTGTGTCATGATAACAGCTGCTATCTATTGCATCCTCATGTGCTGACATGATCACTAAGGTCCATCAAGGCCTCCAGTAACTCTAGGAATAGATACTGTCATTTATCCCCATTTTAGTGATAAGAAAATCAAGGCTGAGAGAGGGAAAATAACTTGCCCGAGACATCACAGTTAAGAAATAGAAGCGGGATATGAATCCACATCTGTCTGCCCCAAGTGCCCACGCTCCTAAAAACAAAGTCACATCACCTAGAAGGCAGGGGAACCCCTGCCTCTGCAGGAATGAGGGGGAGGCTGGCATGCTCCAGGTGCCCAGTGGGAGGAGAGACACAAGAGCGGTCAGAGCTGCTGGCCTGTCCCTGTCTGGGGCTCCCGAGCCTCGAAGGCACTTTGCTCACCTGCTGGGCATTGCAGCTCCTCCAGACACAAAAACAGTGCTGGGGTGAGCTTGGAGGGCCAGGCCCAGAGTGGCTGGCAGCGTGAGACAACCCCTCGCCACACCCTTGAGCATACCCCACTCCTGACCTGTGACCTGGGAGACTGAGTCGCCACAGTTAAGAGCACACTGCCTGGGTCACACCCTAAGCTCTGCCACCGGCTGGTGCTGCTTCCTTAGGGTCCAGCGAGAAAAGCCACAAAGACCAGCAGTCACTTACTCCTGAGGGCCTGGCCCGGGGTGGGGTGGCCTACGCATGGCGGGGGATTCCTGTGCCAGTGCTCGCTCCATAGCTCTGAGCCAGCTCCCCCAACTTCCTCACTCGGGAAGCCCCTTCCTTATCTTACCTGGAACAGGCCTGCTGGACCAAGTTCTGCCTCTGAGACTCGTAGGCCATCTGGATGAGCCGGCTCTTACAGCTTTCGGTCAGCATCTGCTGCATGGCAGCTGAAGAAACACGTTGGGGGTGGAGGGCACAGGGGGGTGGGCAGGGCTGAGCAGCCACTCCTGGTGGCCTATGGGGTCACATGGCCACCCGGCCACCCACCTAACAGTCACCCTTGGGAAAAAAATCTTTTTTTTTAAAGTACAGAAGTAACTTCAGCTTAAAAGGCTGATGAGTTATAAGAAACTGAACACACACACACAATCTTCTACAGTCTTGTCCCCCAGAATTATTATTTTGATATATCTTCTACTGATCAATTTTTAATGTATATTGATGGATTTTTAAAAATTTAAATGAAAGAATTAGAAGCAGGGACCTGAATATTTGCATACCCGTGTTCATAGCAACATGGATCACAACAGGCCAAAAAAAAAGGTGGAAACAGCCCAAGGGCCCACTGATGGACGAATGAATAAACCAAACGTGGCCTGAGGGCTTCCCCGGCGGTCCAGTGGGAAAGAAAGCACCTGCCAGCGCAGGGGACGCAGGCTTGGTCTCTGGTCCAGGAGGATGCCACACGCCATAAGCGACTAAGCCCGTGCGCCACAATTCCTGAGCCTGCAACACCTGGGCCCGTGCTCGGCAACGAGAGAGGTCACGGCAGTGAGAAGCCCGTGCGCCGCTACTCGAGAGAGGCCCTCACTCGCCACAACCAGAAAGACGCCCTCGCAGCAACGAAGACCCAGCACGGCCATAAATAACATTTTTTTTAATGTGGTCTATCCACACATTGTAATGTTTCAGTCTTTAAAAGGAAGGAAATTCTGACAGAAGCTACAACACGGATGAACTCTGAGGGCGTTATGTGAAAGAAACTAATCACGACAGGACACACACTGTATGATCCCACTTACACATGGTCCCGGGAGCAGTCAAATTCAGAGACAGAAGGTAGACTGGAAGTAGAGTGGTGGTTCTACAGGGTCTGGGGAAGCGGGGAATGGGGAGTTCCTATTTAGTAGGTGTACAGTTTCCCCTTGGGATGATGAAAAGGTTCTGATGGGGGCGACGGTGAACAATGCACCATCAGAAGTTAATGCCACAGAACTATTCATTTACAAGTGGTCTCAATGGTAAGCTTTATGCTTTGTATATTTCACCATAACACAAGAAAGCCAAAACGCTTATCACATTAAGTATACCTCCTTTCTCACCTTTCATGAATGCATCCCTGTATCGACACAGCCATGTCAACAGCACCAACGGAGCGCTATGGTGCGTGGACGATCGAAAAGTGAAAGCGAAAGTCGCTCAGTCGTGTGCAACATTTTGTGACCCCATGGACTATACAGTCCCTGGAATTCTCCAGGCCAGAATACTGGAGTGGGAAGCCTTTCCCTTCTCCAGGGGATCTTCTGAACCTAGGGATCGAATCCAGGTCTCCTGCACTGCAGGTGAATTCTCTACCAGCTGAGCCACAAGGGAAGCCGAAGGATGACTGAGGCTCTAAGATGATCCTCCGTTTCAGCGCATCCCAAGTCTTCTTGTGATTAGCAGATGGTACTTCTACAAATATCCCTGCTCAGACAGCTTTGTGCACGTCTCACTATTTGATCACTTCCTAGAATAACTCTTAGAAGTGCACAGGTTCAAGGTCATGAATAATATACACACGAGTTGCCCTTTCTGCCAGCCAGAAAGATCCAGCCGATTCATACTCCCCCTGGCAGTGCACAGGACAGCCTGACACCATATGCCCTCCACCACTCTAGGTTATTGCCTTTTCATTACTTTTGTTGACCTTTTTCAGTTATAAAAGTAATACACTTTTTTTTTTTTAAAGCTAAACAATAGGGAAGTTTGAAAAGGTGAAAACAAAAGCCCCCTAACACTAAGCCTATTTCCAATCAGCTATTTGATAAACATCCATCTGGCAATACAAACACAATGCTTCTCTATAAATGGTGGACGACAGCGACACCTCACGCGGCAGGAGTGGGATGAGACGGTGTACGGGACGTGCCAGTCCACCGCCGGGCACACGACGAACCTGGGCTGAGGGTGCACAGAACGTCCCATCTTCTCACTCAGGCTCTGAAGAACAGCGTGGCATCCACTGCCCTAGTTTGTGTGGACAGTGAAGCACCCTGGGACCCCTCGGGGAGCAGCCGGAAGGCGAGCTCCTGGGGCCACGAGAGGGGCCGCGGCAGCTCCCAAGGAGAGCAGCCCTGATGGCCATCGGTCACGAAGTGCTCGCTCTGCGCCAGCACGATCTTATCGGACCCTCGTAACGACCTGACAAGGCAGATTCTTACCTTCTTCCCCATTTTACAGATATGAAAACCGAGGCTCAGAAAAGTCAGGGATCATTAATGTCCCTTAGGTCATATGGCTACGTGCCTGAGCTGGGATTTTTTAATCCAAGTCTGGCCTGACTCTAGAGCCCACGCCACGACAGGATTTGAAGGACCGTCTTGAGGGGCAACCCCCAGCGCCCCCTCAAGGTGACCAACAGGGGGATGGGACGGCTGCCCCTCTGCTCCCAGGACCCCGCCCTGCCCCAAGGACTCACAGGCGATCTCACGGCTCCGCAGTTTCTCCATCTCCTCCTGCGTTATGGACGTCAACTGTTCCATCCTTATTCTAGAAAGAAAGCGATCCATGTGTTGAGCAGATGCAACGTTTCCAATAGGAAACCTCACCAGATGAGCGCCACCTCCTTCAAGAAGTCCTCCCTATGTACCAAGCTGGACGTGCCCTCTGATATGCCCGTGGCATTATGCACCTCCCCTGGGGCCCTGTTAAACTTTTACAGTTAAGAGCTTGTGGCATAAAAAGATGAACATGCCCTTAGAAAAACAAGCTAAGGATGCAAACAGCCAATTCACTGATGCTCAAATAAAAGTGACCATTAAAAAAAAAAAAAGGAAAAATGGAAAGATTCTTAATACAGCTAGTGACGAAAAAAGTAAAACTTTCTTTTCACACGTTGGGTTGGTTGAGCTTAAGAAAACTAGATAACCGCTGGCAATGACAATGAAGGCGGAAAAATGGGTACTTCATACTGTTGAGGGACGTGAACAGTCAAAAGTGTTTTGGAAGGCAGTCTGGCAATACCTAGCTAAGTGTTCTTCCAATATTTCCTTCTAAAATGTTCACCCAAGTGCCTAAGGGTATATCTAGAAGACGCTTACTGTCATATTGTTTGTAGTTAGAAAACACTGGAAGCCACTTAAATGTTCAGAGGGCTAATTACGATAAATTACGATATAATTATAAAGCTATAGTTATTACAAATAATGAGACTTTTGGCATGGAAATACATCAGTGAAGTGAGTACTAAAAAGTAACTGCACGTGTGTGTGTGTGCGCATGCACGTTGCTTGTGTGTACACTATTCCCCGCCTTCCCCCCCGACACCAAACTGGCACAGTGGCTGGGAGGCGGACAACCTCCTTTGTGTTTCTTGCGGGGTCCGACTTCATCAGAAGCAACACGAATGACTTGAGCACTCAGCCCAGGGCCACAGGCTGCTCGAGGGAGGACCACCTCTGCTGCACCCCTGGAGCCCAGGCCCAGCCCAGAGGGCACTGGCTCAGTGTGCTGAAGAGTCAATGCCGCCAGCCACAGCTCAGCTCGGCCTCGACCACCCACAGCTGCCACAGCCCCCAGCTGAAGCGGGCAGGGTGGTGGGGCCGCAACCCCGCACGAGCCCCCCTGCAGGAGGCCTGCCCAGGCAGCCAGGAGCCGGGAAGGCTGGGCCCATGGGAGGGGAGGCTCCCCAAGCACAACAGCCAGGTCCACACTGACACTCTGGGGTCCCTGAGGACCAGGAGGGACTCACCCGAACACCCCAGGGAGTAGGGGGTGAGGCCACCCCACCTATCACCTTTTCTGATGACTAAAGTGGGCACCTTAACACAGCCAATTTGCAAGTGCAGAAAACCCAAAGGGAATGAGACAAAGATCACCACCTCCAATTCCCACCACTCAAAGAGGTTCAGTGGAAACGTTCAGGGTGGGTTCTTCTCCTTTCTGAGCAGAGATACAAGTAGGTTGTCTTTAAGAAGTGATATACTGTAAATGCCACTTTCCTACCTAGCAATATAGTGCTTTCCTTAACAAGGAATATTCTTCTATAAGACGTTTAATGCTTACAGATTACTCCTCTGTACATAATTCATGTAAACAAATTTTTCTTTCCAGAAATTTCTTTTCTAACTATTTACACTAGAAATACAACTGGACATTAATATACATACATTCTTATTCATGTCTGAACTTTTCTCAGGACAGTATATTTTAACAAACTTGAAGGCAGCGATTCTTTTTAATTAGAAACTCTGTAAGGGGGTCAATCTCCTCATGACAGAGTAGAAGTGTTAGTCGCCAGCTGAGCGGACTCTTTGTGACCCCATGGACTGTAGCCCCTCAGGCTCCTCTGTTCATGGGATTCTCCAGGCAAGAATACTGAAGGAAGTTGCCATTCCCTTCTCTAGGGATCGAACTTGTGGGTTTCCTGCATTGCAGGCAGAGTCTTTACCATCTGGGCCATCAGGGAAGCCTGAATCTCCTCAAAACTCTAGGAAATCTTTCTGACATAATCCTCAAGAATCACAAGACCTTCTCTCCCTAGGTCCGCTCACCCACAGGAAGGCAGGCAG
This sequence comes from Oreotragus oreotragus, assembly GCA_006410675.1. Classification (NCBI taxonomy): domain Eukaryota; kingdom Metazoa; phylum Chordata; class Mammalia; order Artiodactyla; family Bovidae; genus Oreotragus; species Oreotragus oreotragus. Next base: position 269,121 of record SJYX01012239.1, on the reverse strand, counting down.
TCACTGAGAACGTGCTAGAGCAAAACACTCACCTTTCGTTTTCCAGAGACTTCAGAATCTCGGAACTTTTCTTCTGCCTGTGAAGGAAACCATGAAAAGCCGGCAGTCACTGTTGGGTCCGTTTCCAACAGAACTGCTGAGGGGGCTTAGGAAGTGGCCACTTAGGGCTGTGTTCTCAGGCCAATTCCTTAACCACTCCAAATCCCAGCTCCTCATCTGTGAAATGGAAAGAATAATTTTTTTTAGAGCTTTATGGAGTATTGGTAAAGTGTGAACAAGAAAACAGACAGAAAGTGCTTCGCATGTAAGAAGCAGCCAAAGAGGGCAATTTCCTGGGTGCCCCCGCGGGTGGGCACACTGCGCATGGCAGGCCAGCCGGCTCCCTCTGGCATTCAACTGCCGGTGAGGGAGGAAAAGGACTCAGAGGACAGTGGACAGAAGGCTGGAAGCAGCAGGGGGTGTGGCAGAGCCTGTTTCTGGAATCTTTCCCCAAGAGACCCCCAGTTAAACTTTCTCAGGCTTCTTAAGACTTCTATCCAACCTGCTTTCTCCCATCGGAACTTGCTCCCTGTGGCTCTGGCCTTGGATGGGATCTGTTAAGGCGAATGGCTGACCTCACAGTGACAGGTGACTGGAAAGCCAAAATATTAGAGCAGGATGTGATTTTAACTTGTTAAACCCACTTACTTTGCAGATTGGAAGCTTGGGAGGCAAAGATCCAATCAGCAGCGTCCCCAAGAGGCAAGCCTGGTCATCCCTGGATCAGATTCTTTAAAGCGTGCCGCTTGCTCAGTCCTGTCCGACTTTTTGCGACCCATGGACTGTAGCCCATCAGGCGCCACTGTCTATGGGATTCTCCAGGTTACCACTTCCCCCTCCAGGGGATCTTTCCAACCCGGGGATCAAAGCACATCTCCCGTGTCTCCTGCACTGCAGGTGGATTCTTTACCCGCTGAGTCCCCGGGGAAACCAGATTCTCTTAAAGTCAGTGCCAAACGCAGCACCGAGACCTTGGGTAGAATCAGAGGCGGTGAGGGAGAGACTGAGCCCCACATGGGCATCACGTTGAGGGAGGGGTCTGGGTCCGGGGAGGTGGGAGCCTGACCTCTGGTTCTCCTGCAGGAGCTTCTGGATCCGGGTGGAGATGTTCTGCTCTGTCTGTTTCAGCTGCTCCTGCAGCCGCCGACGCTCTGCATCCAGGAAGCGCTGGTGCTCGCTCAGGCCCTGCTCCAGCCGGGACTGCTCCTGCGGCAGGACAAGCAGAGGCCTGGGGTCTGCTGGGACCCCTTCAGGAACCGCAGAGCAGCCAGGGGCCCAGGCCCGAGACGAGGAGACCAGATTTCCTCTGTCTTGCCATCCGTGTGACTTTGGACCAAGTCCTCGCCTTGCTAGGCCTTGGGGTATCCACGCACGGGAAGAGCCTGGACTAGGTGATCTGTATGGATGACTCCTCCCCAACCCTGTGTCCTGGAGGGTGGTCCTGAGAGAGGTCACCCCCACTGCCTTCCCACACCAGAGGGACCACAGCCTGAGTCAGGAGGCCCCTGGCAGAGGGCGCAGATAGGCCTGACCCCACTTAACCGCTCACGAACCTCCTTGACCGTCTGAAGGATCTCATCCTTCTGGCTGTTGCTCTGCTGGAGGAGCTGGGCGTGCTCTCGCTGCCCGAGCTCCAGGCGCCGTTCGAACTCGAGTTTCTCCAGCATTTTCTGTTCCTGCAAGAACGGAGACCTTGGTGATGCTGGCACAGGCTTTGGGGGATTAGGACATGAGAGCTGCAGGGGATGGGCTCAATCTCTCCAAGCCTCAGTCTTCTCATCTGTAAAGTGGGGACATCCTCCCAACCACCAAGGCTGGGTAGACTGTGGGGAGGTGATATACGTAAGGGGCAACTGTTGCTACCCCCTCCGACTTAGAGGCTGGAAGAGCTTGTCTCCTCGAATATAATAGCTGAGATGTTTAATTAGAAGAAAAGTGATAGAGAACGAAAGACATTTTCTTACCTTCCTCTTCTCATAGTCTGAGAACCTATTCTGGGAGTCAAAAAAAAGATAGTGGTTAAGAGAAGGTGGGCAGCAGGGGTTCTCACTGGCCCGGAATCCCCAGGCAGCCTGACAGCCCTCAGATTTGCAGGTCCATCCAGAGGGACTGCCTTGGAGGGCTGGGTAGGGGGTGGGGGATGAAGGGGCTGGCTGTTTGATAAAGGGTTCTGCATGGTTCTGATGGACCCCAGGGTTGAGAACCACGGGGCTTGGCTTAAGAGCTTGAAGTCTTAAGTTCTGGCAATGCAGCTCAGAGAAGGCATGGGTGTTCAAAAAAAGAGACCAAGAAATGGGTGTCTGACCCCTGGTATGTCTGCACAGCACACCTGCACGTTACCAGCTCCGGCCCCCAAAACAACTACAAATACACTAAGGTGTGTGTACAAGTTCCCTGCAGAATTGTTCAAAAGAGTGAAAACACTGGAAATAACTCAAATGCCCATCAGCATGCAATTGCTAAGTCGTGGTTCATCCACACAGTGGATTATTACGCAGCTGTTGAATGATGGGGCACGTGGGCGCAGCTACAGAAGGATGTCTGCCATCTTTCAATGTCTGTACAGCACGACTCCTCTCTTGTAAAAGCACCACCACCAAAACTCAGCTCTCAGCTCTGGGGTGGCTGAGACAAAAGCCACGAAGGAGAGTCATTCATCGGTTCATAGTGACTGCCTCCAGGGGCTGGGACTGCAGGGTAGGAAGCGGAGATGCTCACTCCGTATATTTCTGTATTGTTTAGATTTATAACAAGGAGCATGAATTACTTTTGTAGTCCAACATCAGTGCATGCATGCGCACACACACATACTTTTTTTTTTTTTAAAACCAGCCTTTCTATTTAGTTATCTCGTTCTGAGATCAGGATCAAGTGTTGGAGCTGTAAAAGCAGCATCCTATAAAGAAATAAGATTTTCCCTATGCTGAGGTAGGAGTAAAATTTAAGCTTATCTTTAGTTATATAGATAATACCTGATTATATTCTCCTTGTAAAAAACTAAGCAAGGCATATAAAAGTATCCATTGACCACTCCCAGGCCTAATCCTTGTTCCNAAAAGGCACCTTCCCACACCATTGGTGGGAAATGTAAATTGATGTACTCACTATGGAGAACAGTAGAGATGTTTCTTAAAAAACTGAAAATAGAGTTGCCATCAGATCAGTTCAGTTCAGTTCAGTCACTCAGTCATGTCTGACTCTTTGCAACCCCATGAATAACAGCACGCCAAGCCTCCCTGCCCATCACCAACTCCCGGAGCTCACTCAGATTCACGCCCATCGAGTCAGTGATGCCATTCAGCCATCTCATTCTCTGTCGTCCCCTTTCCCTCCTGCCCCCAATCCCTCCCAGCATCAGAGTCTTTTCCAATGAGTCTCCAGTAGCATATTGGGCACCTACTGACCTGAGGAGTTCCTCTTTCAGTATCCTATCATTTTGCCTTTTCATACTATTCATGGGGCTCTCAAGCCAAGAATACTGAAGTGGTTTGCCATTCCTTTCTCCAGTGGACCACATTCCGTCAGACCTCTCCACCATGACCACCTGTCTTGGGTGGCCCCACAGGGCATGGCTTAGTTTCATTGAGTTAGACAAGCCTGTGGTCCTAGTGTGATCAGACTGACTAGTTTTCTGTGAGTATGGTTTCAGTGTGTCTGCCCTCTGACGCCCTCTTGCAACACCTACCATCTTACTTGGGTTTCTTCCCTAGCCCTGCTCCTATGTAACTATCATTATCAGACCTAAGTCCACGCATCTCCCTACCTACAGTTTGTGCCTTTAGAAGAAAGATATACGTTTGTATGTGTTTCCATATATAAACATGTTTTTTTAATGAAGGTATAATTTATGTACTGTAAAATTTATCTTTTTAAAGAAGTGTACAGGTCTATGAGTTTTGACAACTACATAGTCATGTGACCATCACCACAATCAGATGTGAAGCCTAGCTGGCTACAGTTGGTGCCCCCTCCCAGCCTCAATTTGTGGGCTCCCGTGGAAGAGCATATGGGTAGGAGGGTGGGGTGCAGAGGCGGTTTCTGTCTGGCTTCACCGTCAGAGGCACCCTGGTTACTATGGGCAACCCTTGCTGAGCTTCCTCCTGCAGCCCTGACCTACTCTAGGTCTCCCCCAGGGACTCAGGGGTCCACTCTCCTCAAGCTCCATCAAGCAGGGAGACAGACAGGAAGCAAATCCTTTCTTGAGTAATTCTTCATGTAATTAGAGCTGTGGTTGTAACGGAGCAGGGCCCTGTGGGGCCTTCCCAGGACAGATCCCCTCCCTCTTCAGTGTCCTCCACCTGCCTCTTGTTTGTAGAGATTTTAGCCACAGAAGTAACTTAAGAGAAATGAGAAAACACAGAAGCAAAATAGTCAAGACAAAAATAACTGTTTAGACATTAAACAAAGGCAAGAACCTTTAGTTCCTCCTCAAAGGCTACAGATAACGTTCTGAATAGTATTACTCAGCTGTTTTGCAGATACTGAAACTCCCACCAGGTGGAAGAAATGAGCTACATGATGCCTAGTCTGCAGCCATGACATAAACTGCTCCATCTCACACAATTCCCAGAACTGGCCTCAAAGAAATGGGGACAAACCAACTCTGGAGTTACAGATGAACTGTACCCAAAACAATCAGGATGCTGCTGATCAGGCAGCCGGACAACTGACTTCAAGATGATGCTCCGCATGCAGCCCCCTCCTCTGCCTCCACACCCCTGAAACCTCCCCTTTAAAAACCCTTTGCCCCCTGACACACAGTGGGAAGTTGGTTCCTGGGGACATGCATTCAGCTTCTCCCCAGGATAACTAGCTTCCCCAGTAAAGCTATCCTTCCTTTCACCCAACACTTGTCTTTCAGTGTTGGATTCTTGAGCCATGAGCAGCTGAACCCAAGTTCAACAACACAGGTTCTTCCAGGAAATGTACAGGGCGCTCTGAGAACTTCCATTGGTCTGACCTAGGCTGCTGCGTTGTGGAAAGCTTCTCAGAAAATGATGTTTCAGCTGGGAACTGAAGGATGAGACTGCAGCAAATGGGCATGGAGAATTTAGCAGAGGGAACCCCCTATTCAAACACCCTAGACATTCAGGGACAGAGAGAAGCAGGATGAAGCTGGTACTGGTGAGCTTGTGTGGTGAGGACTCAGAGCAGTCCACTGCTCCTCTCCACTGCTGGCCCTCCTGCAACTGCTCAGAGGCCTAACGCCTGGGCCTTAAATGTGGCAAAGATAGCTAGTGGCAAATGAGCTAGTGCGCCTAGGAGGCCTTGTGAAAACTTCTACACGAATCTGCTTGGCTGAGTCACTCAGCTTCTGGGATCTCAGCTCCCCAACCAGGGATGGAACCTGGGACTTGGTACTGAAAGCCCAAATCCTACCCACGAGGCCACCAGAGAAAAGAAAGAATCCGCCTGCTAAAGCAGGAGCCAAGGGTTTGATCCCTGGGTCGAGAAGATCCCTTGGAGAAGGAAATGGCGACCCACTCCAGTGTTCTTGCCTGAAAAATCCCATGGGCAGAGGAGCCTGGTGGTCTGCACAGTCCATGGAGTGGCAAAGAGTTGGACACAACTTAGCAACTAAACAGCAAGACCACCAGGAGCCCCCCACATGTCTGTTTGAAGGGAGGTAAATTCTAGTTTGATGGAGGAATCTGGGGGCCAAAGCTCTGAATGCCCCTGCGTGCGCAGAGCCCCTGCACACACACCCCGACCTTCGCCCTCCCCTCCCCGCCCACCCCACACGCCAGCAGGCAGTGCGCCTTACCTGCCACTCCTCCTCCTCCCTGCAGAGTCTGTCCGTGGGCCCGTCAGGGCTGTCCAGGGAGTTCTCAGCCCCATCCTGCTCCAGGACTGGCAGCAGGTACTGAGAAGGGGGGTAGTACTCCAGCCCCGACTCTGCAAGAGATGGACACAGGCTGACCAGGAGGGAAGGAGACCGCCTTGTAACCCAGAGCAGTCCACTGCTCCCCTCCGATGCTGGCCCTCCTGCAACTGCTCAGAGGCCTAACGCCTGGGCCTTAAACGTGGCAAGCACTCAATAAGCATCAGCTGAGTGAATAAATCTTCCTGCCCCCTGCCTCTTTACCATCCACGTGAGAATGAGATGAAAAATGCCTGAGCTTCGTAGAGAAGCCTGGGTTCAAGACCCAGCTTTATTCACCGTTTCCTGGGTAGCTGCCTCCTGTATATTTGAAAGGATTCATACACTTTCCCCATTTGGCCTTATTCTTGCTGATTTATAAGTGCTCTTTACATATGATAGTTAATAACCTTGGGTCTATAACATATGTTGCAGCTGTCTTCTTCCAGGTGGTAACTTATCTTTTTAACTTTTTCATTTTCTTGTGTGTGTGTGCTCAGTCATATCTGAATCTTTGCAACCCCATGGACTGTAGCCCGCCAGACTCCTCTGTCCATGGGAATATATTGGAGGGGGTTGCCATTTACTACTCTGGGGGATCTTCTTAAGCCAAGGATCAAACCAGGGTCTCTTGCATTGGCAGGCAGATTCTTTACCATTAGCACCACCTAGGGAGCCTGTCTTTTTAACTCTGATGATAGTATCCTTTTGAAGTAAAGGTTAGATTTTAATGTAGTCAATGTCATCCTTTTTCCCCTACCAAAGGATATAAATGGGCAATTCACAAGAAACGCTAAAAGTGGACAGTAAACATGTGAAAAAGTATTCTAATGTTCAAGGAAATGACATTAAAATAATAACGTTGTTGTTCAGTCACCAAGTCATGTCCAACTCTTTGCGACCCCCTGGACTACAGCACACCAGGCTTCCCTGTCCTTCACCGTTTCCCGGAGCTTGCTCAAACTCACGTCCACTGAGTCAGTGATGCCATCCAACCGTCTCATCCTCTGTCACCCTCTTCCTCTTGTTTACCCATCAGGTTCAGGTCAGTTCAGTTCAATCGCTTAGTTGTGTCCAACTCTGCGATCCCATGGACTGCAGCACGTCAGGCTTCCCCTGTCCATCAGCAACTCCTGGAGCCTGTTCAAACTCACATCCAGCGAGTCAGTGATGCCATCCAACCATCTCATCCTCTGTCATCCCCTTCTCCTCCAGCCTTCAATCTTTCTCAGCATTAGGGTCTTTTCCAATGAGTCAGTTCTTCACATCAGGTGGCCAAAGTATTGGAGCTTCAGCATCAGTCCTTCCAATGAACATTCAGGACTGATGTTTCCTTTAGGATGGACTGGTTGGACTCTCAAGAGTCTTCTCCAACACCACAGTTCAAAAGCATCAGTTCTTCGGTGCTCAAGCTTTCTTTATAGTCCAACTCTCACATCCATACGTGACCACTGGAAAAACCACAGCTATGACTAGACGGACCTTTGTCAGCAAAGTAACGTCCTTGCTTTTTAATAATCCATCAGATTAGAAGACTTTTAAAGATCTCACCAATTGTTAGCAAGGCTGTGGGGAAGAATAAGCCTCTCAGATACTCCTCATGGAATGTAAACCGATGGAACCTCTTCAGAAGCAATACAGAGTGCTGTCCCTGTACACCTACTAACCCTGGTTCCCAACATGCCAAACAAGTGTGGGCTAAAGTGTTCGTTCCAAGGGCAAATGGGAAATAACTTCCAGTGGTTCCACTAGGAATACCCTGCAGCAGTTTACAACAGAGCCACACGTCACGGGACAGGAAAGGCCCGGGACTTATTCTTAAGTGAAAAAGGTAGGGCATAGAATCACCTGGTGCAACATCTTCTGGGGGTGTTTTTAAATGTTCTTAAGACAGCAAAACCAAAAATCTTACATTCACGTTTATACCTGCTGTGCTGTGCTGTGCTTAGTTGCTCAGTCGTGTCTGACTCTTTGCGCCCCCATGGACTCTAGTCCGCCAGGCTCCTTTGCCCATGGGGTTCTCCAGGCAAGAATACTGGAGTGGGTTGCCTTGCCTTCCTCCAGGGGATCTTCCCAACCCAGGGATCCAACCCAGGTCTCCCACATTGCAGGCGGATTCTTTACCATCTGAGCCATCAGACTTCCTCACGTGACAATCATCTTTCCCTGTTTCTCCTGCCAGATCTGCAGAGCTGTGGGCAGGCAGGGACCCTCAGCTGCCTCGCTGGCACAGAGCAGCCCCAGGGGCCATGGTCTGTGCTCGCCCAGCGAAGGAGGCGGGCTGCCTGGCTTTACCTTTGCAGAGGAACTGCTGAATGGCCTCAGTGCTGGCGCCGCACACCTCCTGCGGGGGGTAGACCATGGACGACGCGTCAAGGCTCAGGGTCTGCAGACACAAGGAGACCCCTCTTTATCTGTTGTTCACTTCACTGCTCAACACAATCAAGACATAAGATCTTTAAAGAGGTAATCAAGTTCAAAACAAAGTCACCAGTCTGGGCCCTAGTCCAGCGTGAACTGGTGTCCTTAAAAGATGAGGCAATCAGGACTCAGACACATTCCAAGGAGGAGGATGGGAGAATACAGGAAGACGGCTGTCCAGAAGCCAAGGAGAGAGAGGCCTTAGAAGAACCAACCCCACCAAGACCTCGATCTTGGACTTCCGGCCTGCAGACGTCTTAAGGCCCCAGCATGCCTGGGGCGCTTTGTTAGGACAGCACAGTGTCCCTGGACCGCCTTGCCCTCCACCCCCAGCTCTGACGATCACGGTTTCTGCAGCTCTGAGCTGAGGCTGCTCCCTCCCTGCCGGCGACTTCCAACCACATTGGCTCCCCTGCTCCTCCCTTAACACGTCCTGGGCTTTCCCACCTCCTGTCTTTCCCCCGAACTGTTCCTCCACCTGAAATGCTCCCATGACCCCGGTCGACCTCTCCAAAGCTTTCTCCTCTTTCGAGGTCTGGCTCAAACACCGTGTCTTTCTTAATGAACCCATCAGGATTCAGCATGAGCTTTTCACTCTACTAGGAATATGCTTTGCTGCCCCTATTATGACAGCAAGTCACCTAATTACAGTCATTCACATTGTTCTCTCTGTGAGCCCCTGAGGACCTTGAGATCTCCATGACCCCTATATCCTGTGACCAGGGCAGGCCTCCAGGAATGTGGGAGGGGAGTGGTGGGCAGACCAGGCAGGCCCCCAGGCAAGAGCATGGCCCACCTACCTCCAGGGTTCGGACGTGCGCCAGCATCCGGGGCAGCCTCTGAATCTCATTCTCACTGATGTCCAGAGTGCGCAGGCTCCGAAGCTCCCCCAGCGTGTCCGGCAGCTCCTTCAGCCTGTTGTCTGGAGGGGTCCCAGTGGCACAGCTCAGCACCCTATGGCCCCTTCATGAGCTTCCAGCCTGACACCTGCCAGGACTGGGCGGAGGTGGGTGCCTCCCTCTGAGCCTGGGGTATACCCCAGCTCCATGAGGAAGAGCAGTGGAGTTTCAATGACCCAGGTTCAAGCCCTTTCTCCACCACTTATGAGCTGAGAGACTCTGGAAAACTGACTTGACCTCCCTGGGCCAGTTTCCACATCAGTAAAATGGGGGTGCCCACACTATTTGGCCTTATAGGAATACTGAGGGATTCAAAGAGATGATGCATATGAAAAGGTGCTCAGCATAGGGCCTATCACATGATGTACCCATCACAGTGAGTGATTAGTAAATTGGGTACTATTATGTTCATCATTTATATGTTACAAATGGGTAAACTACGGCATCCTGTGCAGAAAGAACTGAAGGAAAAGAAAGGAGAGAGCTGGGGGTACAGGGAGGCACGTGTTAGAATTTCGGCTCAGTCACTACTGCACTGGCTGGTCTTGAGCAAGTCACGGCTCTCTGAGCCTCATTTTCCTCATCTGTAAATTGGGGATAAGACCTCTTTCCTCTCACATACTTGTGGCACCCCCGAGTGTGGAAATGCTCCTCACTGGGTGGGAAGGGATACTCAGAATGGCTCTCACCCAGTCAGTCCACACTCTCACCATCCATTGCCCATGGTTCTAAACACAAACCTCCCTGTAAGGCCTCTCCTCCCTGTAAGGTCTCAGCCGGGAGGAGCTACAGGAACCCTCCAGACGCTCTGTCTCTGGTTACCATGGAGACACACTGACCACAGAGGAGGTCTGACTGTTTGACTGACACCTGGGGGCTGGCTGCTCTCGTGCTCAATGGGTCCCAGGACAGGCACCCTGGGAACACTAGATGGGTCAGCTCAGAGCAGACCGAGGGTCATGTGGACAGGGCTTCCTGGCCCCCTACCTTTCACATTGAGGGTCTGGAGTTGGATCAGGTTCCCAATGGAACGTGGGAGACATGTCAGTTGATTCCTTTCCACGTTCAAGACCTAAGAGAGAGGGAGAATGACATGAGAAGGCACACACGCAGACAATAATGCCTACCCTGCTTCCGGCCAGGCATCCTCCGGGCACCACACCCACATCTTTATCTCCTGACAGCCCTGTGAGGAAGACACCAATTGTCACGATCCCATCTGAGAGATGAGAAAACTGAGGCTTGGAGTGGTGAAGTCCTGTGTCCAAAGGCAATGCTAGACTTTGAACCTGGTTCTTGCTGAGGTTATACCATTTATAGTGACCACAAACACCTGATAATAAGGGGATCCAGGTGAGGGGGCACGTGATGAAGTCTTGTTATCCTAGAGTGAAGAGAAGGAAGCTGAGCTGCAACCAGGCAGTGGGACCTGCCTGAGGCTGTGGGACCAGCAGCTGGTGGAGCCGGGATTGAAACCTGGGCTGACTGATGGCACCGTGAGGTGAGCGAGGCCAACAGGATGACACATAAAGTAACAATTAAAAATAAACAGATACGATGGGAAGGCACGCACGTTAAAAATAATGTGGCAGATGAATATTCGATGAACCAAAGGATGGCTTAAGTTATTCTTATCAGGTATCCAAAAGTTACAGAACAGTGACTGCACCAGTTATACAAAAACACGTGTGTAAAAAAGGACAGGCCGTCCTCCTCTGTGAACTGGGGATGATGCTGACATGTGTTCAGAGGGGCTGTGAGCAATTGGTTGACAACGCAAGTGAAATGCTTAGCTTGGTGCTGGCATGCAGCAGGTGCTCAATAAATGCAGGGGCTGCCACTGACAAGAAGCAGAAGTGAGAGGCTGAGTCGGAGAGCTGAATTCATCACTTGGGAATGGTGGACTCACTGGGCGGTCTTTTTCTGTAAAGTTGTGGAAGCTAATGATGCAATCCCAACGCACATGCCAGAAATTCAGTGGAGAGATGCCCACAGCCCAGACTGCAAGGCTGACGCCACCCCTGGGCACCTCAATAGTAAAGACGGAGGAGCCAGCGGTACCTAGGCCCTGGCTGGAGCATGACCAGGACATTCGGGGTCTGTGCGGCTGCAGTTTCTTACTTAGGGGGTCAGAGGTGGGCTGTGTCTCCTGCAGCCGTACCTGCAGGGCCGTCAGCTGCCCTATGTCGTCGGGAAGGGCTGTCAGCTGGTTATCATGAAGATCCAGAACCTGCGGAAGAGAGACAAGTGGAACACCCGAAGTCCCCGACTGAGACAGCCCCCGCGATTTCAGGCTCCAGGGAGACAGGGGGGTGCCCCCGGGCCTCTGGTGTTCAAACCAAGAGTACCAACCCCTTCCTCCCCAACTAAAGGACCACTCCATCTTTCGTTTTTGTAAGTATTATACCATTTCATTCTTATTTATCCAGTATGCGTACATATTCATGTTGAAAACTCCTCACGGTCTAGATATATATTTGCATAGTAAAAGACTACTAAATATGCAATAAAATATTGATAGCAGTTCTCTAGAGTGTGAAATTGTTTTTCGTTATGCTCAACTGTATTTGCTAATATATTTAACAATGAAAATGAGCAAAATGGAGTAGGATATATATATGTATACATATAAAATACATATATATGAAATATAAACATACACGAATATGACAGCTTTTTAACGTTATCTTTCTTCCGCTTATAAAAATAAAGCGTGTTGGACCAGAACAATAAAGAGAAGAACTACCCCTAGTCCCCACACACCAGCATTAGCCATAAAAATCACGCTGATGCCTCCGCTGCCAGTCTCTACACTGCCACGTGCATACCCTCGGTCACAGCTCAAGTTTACAGGAACAGCCCAGGGGTCCCGCCTCCCGTCCACCGTGACCACGTCCCAGCCTCTGTCCTGGGGGAGCTGTCAGGAGGGAGTCACTCAGCTCACCGCGCTTCCACGCACTGACTTGCTTCCTCTTGCTTCCTGTCTGGGCCCATTGGTCTCCCTGTTCTCTGCCAGTTCGCTTGCTATGAGTTTATGGTTTGCCTTTCCACCTAGCGGGTAAGCTCCCTGAGGGCAGGGCTTGCGGCTGGTTCTCTCTGCAACCTCACCGCACACAGGCCCAGAGGAGGCACCCGATAAACCATGCTGATCACGCCCAGAGTCCCGATGAAGTCTGGCATAAACTCTGACAGCCGAGGCGTTACGGGAGGGGCGTGCTGGCTGCCCCCTGGGAGCAGGGCCCCGGTACCTTGATGGTGGCGAGACTCAGGAGGCTGCAGGATTTAGGGAGCAGGGAGGTGAGCAGATTCGTGTGGACGATCAACACCTGCGTGGGAAAGAGTTTCGGCACGTTAGGCTAAAGGAGAGCTTCAGGGAGGGAGGTTGGAGGCGGGGCAACTGGCGCAGCACTGGGCACCAGCGGTCAGCCTGGCCCAGCGCTCTCTCCTGTAGACATCACAAGCGACGTCTCCAAACACGGGAAAACCAGGTGACCTTAAACTCTGGAATCTCAAGACTGAAAGGGACCTCAGAGGTCTAATTCTTCCTTCCATCCCGAGAAGGGATCCCCGTGCAGCTGTCCCGACCGTAACATCCCTCAGCTTCTGCAGCATCTGTGGAAAATGTCGTTGTTGCCTAGTCTCTCAGTCGTGTCTGACTCTGTGACCCCATGGATTGTAGCCCACCAGGCTCTTCTGTCCACAGGATTCTCCAGGAAAATATATTGGAGTGGGTTGCCATTTCCTTCTCCAGGAGACCTTCTTGACCCATGGATCGAATCCTGCATTAGCAGGTGGATTCTCAAGCACTGAGCTACCAGGGAAGCCCCTTGTGGAAAACAGAATGATAAATCCCTGCCTCTGAGGGCTGCTAACAAGCTAACGGACAGAAAGCACTCGGATGCTCAATCAGAGTCACATGCTACTATTTTTGTTAGGCGTTGACCCTTACGTGGATACTTCCCATGTCAAGCTCACTCCTCTGTTGGCATAGAACACATTTTACACACCTGCTTTTAGACACATTTAGAATACTGTTACCTACCTGCATTCAAGCCTGCTGTGCCTTTCTGAAAAATCAATCATTCCACTCTTAACCTTCCCTAATTGACCAGAACGAAATAAGTGTGATTTTTACTATTACTAACAATGCGGTTATTCAGTGTCCACTATGTGGCAGGCACTCTACTCAGGCCATTTACATCTTTATCTCTACCCCCCTGTCACTCACTTAATTCTCGTAATAGCTCTGTGAGTGGAGAACGATGGACGTCTTCCTTTCACAGATGGAGAAACTGAGATGTAAGAGTGTAAGGAAGTTGCCCAATTCAGGAGGGGCCCGGCCAGAGCTGCCTGATGCCAGGGCCTGCTCCCCTGTGAGGACGCCTGCTGCAGGTGGAAAGTGTGCCATTCAGAGAGAAGAGGGGTGTCTACGCCAGGATTCCCCACCTGATTTCAAACAAGCAAACATGCCATGAATACTTTTCTGAAAATGTAGATCCGTCTCACCTTCTTCTGCAGAACTTTGCATGTTGCAAAAGCCCCAAATGGAATCTAAGATAAGATAAAGAAGAATCAGTGCCTCCTCTTCTGCCAGTGTTTAACCTGTTGAGTGGCAGGAAGAAGGGGCAGGATCTAAGCCCTGGGAAAGCTGGGAGGAAGCCGCACTGGGTGGTCAGCCCTTCCAATCAGCTGTTGGTGACTTCCCCAACTACCCACCCCATCCCCATCACGAACTCCGAGGGGCAAAAGACAGATCTCTGATGTCCTACAGAGAATCCCAGGCTCTCCCAAGGCCTCAGGAATCTGTGGGCACATTTTCTGGACTCTGTGACTCTAGCAGACCATGCTGAGGTCAAAAGATCATCTCAGTTTTCTTTCACAAGAACAAAAGCTAAGGAAACATCTCTTGACTAGAGCTTCTGGCCTCTTAAAAGTCTCAGTCCACATCTATCATTTCCCAGGGACAGCAGAGCCAAGAAAGAGAGCAGATAAAACTTCACAAGCAGAACACCAACCACCCCACTTTACCTCGGAGAGTTCACATTTAGAGATGTCAAGAATGTCATCTGCTCCAGCTTCTTTTGCCTAGGGATAAAAAGAATTTTTTAAAAAGCTGGGGGCGGGGGCAGTTTCCAGGACTTTACTGGTAGTCCAGTGGTTAAGACTCCGCACTCCCAATCCAGGGGGCCGGGGTTCAATCCCTGGTCAGGGAACCAAATCCCACATGCCACAACTAAAAGAGCCAGCGTGCCGCAACTGAGACCCAGTGCAGGCAAATAAATAAATCGTTTAAAAAGAAGAAGAAAGAGAAAGGGTTCGAGCAAAACATCCTTCCAAGATGGACAAATCAGGCAAAGAAACATAGGATTAATGGCTTCAAAGAATTGCAGACACCCTCCTGGTTCAACTAGTCCATTCTGAAGGTGCACCAACGATCCTGGCTTTAACTGGGCTTGAGGTCCGGCAGGGAAGAGTGTGAACAAGTCACACCAAGCGTGGTCAGTCTGTAGAGGGGAAGTGCAGCGTGGAGCCCTGCTGCCTGGGGCGGAGGTGGAGATGGGCATAGACTCGAAGGAAACCCGTTTCCCTCACCAGACACATCTGGTACTCCAGGCGTTTCCGAGCCTCCTCGCTGGGTTTCCGCTTCCGGAAGAAGAGTGGCATCCTTCCTTTCTCCTAGAGCGGTCTTCACCACACTAGGGCGGAGGAGAGGGGTGAGGCCCTGGGGCATCTGTCACCGCCCCCAACACCCTGCACAGAGTACAGTAACAGGAGCATGGAGCTCATCTGCTGGATTCTATGCTCCTTGAGGGCAGGGCCATGTCCATCTTGACCATCCGTGCCCCGAGCCTGGCACAGCAGGTGCTCAATACCATTTGTTCTTTGTTGACTAAACAAGCAGCAGCAGGATGTGGAAAAGCACAAGAGCAAGCCAGGTGACCTGGCTTTGAGCCCACATTTGCCGCTGACCCACTGTGAGCCCCTGACATACCCATTCCCCGTTCAGGGCCCCCATCTCTCCTCCACGTTAGACAAGGGGGTTGATCTAGAGACGTTTCCTCAGGTCCTCTTCAAGGAGGCTTTTTGAGGACTGTAACAGCCTTAGCTGATGAATCACTTCTAACCCCTGAAACACTATCAGAGTGGCCTCAGCAAACCGCCAAAAGCTACATGGCTTTAGCCAGCACTCTCCTTGGTCCTGGGGAACTCAGCTACATCGTAACCAAAGGTGTTTCTGAATTATCAATAAATAAAAATTCAAAAGCAATTCTCAGGTAATTTGCCACTCTCCCAGTTATTATGATCCCACTTGATTCTCACCACAGCCCTCTTTATAGTAACAAAATTGATGCTCATAAAGTTCAGCTATCTGGTTATACAGCTGGACTGTAGTCCAAACCAGTCTGGAATCTCTGCTCTTTCAAGTCCTGATCCCGTGGTGTTTGCCCAACTCCTTGGTGCTTCAGTAACTTAGCACACACCCAGTACACACTGGCCTGAACTCACTGCCTGCCCGGTATCAGAAAATGTCAGCACTTGATATGGAACATCAGTGGGTCAGGATGCACTCATACACAGAAGCTTATGGTTAATAGCATGGACACTGGGATGATTTTGCTTGTTGAACTGTTTTTGAATCCCAGCTCGGCCACCCACCAGCCATGTCCCCTTGGTTCACCTCTCTGAGCCTCAGTTTCCTCATCTGTCAAGCGTAATATAATGTTCCCAACACCTGGTTCTATTTGGAGCCAGTGATTTCCATATTTGTAAAGCCCATAACACAGTACCTAGCACAGTGTTAATCACATACCACCACACATCTAACAAACATTTATTCAGGGCCTAGGACAGTAGAAAGAGCCGGACAGAGAGGGGCCAGGGTGTAGATGCAGCTGAAGACAAATACCTCCTCCTCAGGGGAGGGGCAGAGATCACAGGTCTCTGCCAACAGAGGCGTGGGCTGCCTGGGGAGCTGGCCTAGCCTGCAGAGCTGGCTCAGACCCCTCTTGTCGCCCCACCTGTCTGCAGGGAAGGGGAATAATTTAAAACCAGCCCTCCCCCATCTCTCCTTATTGACCAGCTCTTATCCTTCTGCTCCCCAATGACTAACCTTCTTTCGCTTCCTCCCCAGTGGCCACCTCTCTTCCATCCCTCCTAGATCAGCTCTTCCCTATCTGCTCCCTGATGTCCATTCCTCATCCATCCCCTCCCTGACGTCCAGCCTAGATAGGAAGAGCCACACCCGTCCTCCCCAGCCTAGAGCGGGCAGTGCCCAACCTTTCTGTGCAGATAAACAGGTCCCCGATGGCTGTTCCCTCGGGTGGACCTGAAGGCAGGCCGATCACTCGCAAGGCTTGGTCATGGACGGGGGGTGGCAGGCCACTGGGCACTGCACGTCCCCTGCGGAGCTGAGTCTGGTCTCTTCCAAACGAAGGAACTGGGGATCGAAATTCAGAATCTCAGAAAGTCATGCAGACCAGGATGACGAAGTCTGAGACCGAAGACCGCAGAATCTTAAAAGAGTTAAGAGTTGGACCGGATTTAGACTCTTAACAAAATTGTTCTAATAGCTAAAATGCAAACATCACGAAGGAGTTAGAAGGTGGTCCGAGATCGCTGTGGCCGAGGTCTCGGAATGCGACGCGGACCTTAGGAGAGGGGCGGGGCTCTGGGATTGGGTGACTGGGACTATGGGGTGACCCTCAGGATAAGGGAGAATGGGGAACAGCGGGGCCTGGGATCTCGGGAGCAGTCCTCTGTTGTCTGCCTTCTCAGGGACAACTATCCCGAACCCCTCTTCAGACCCCCTAGCCACAGCTCACCGCGGTGCCGGGTTCTCCAGCCGCTAGCCTCAGGTGCCTGCCCACAAGCAATATGGCGGCAAGGGCGTCGCTGGAAGGTTGGGCGGAGACGGCAGTTCTCGCGACAGTCGCGCTTTCGGGTCTATATCCGGCGCAAAAGTCCCACCTTCCGGCCTTTCGGCTTTCGGCTCGGAGGAGGCAAAGGTGCAACTTTCTTCGGTCGTCCCGAATCCGGGTTCATCCGACACCAGCCGCCTCCACCATGCCGCCTAAGTTCGACCCCAACGAGATCAAAGTCGGTGCGTGCTTTAGATGTGGCCGGGGCTTCGGGATGCGGCATCCCTCCCCGTATTCCGTCCGGCCCGCGGCCCCCGTCGTGATGGCCTTTCCCACGTCGGGCCTCAAGGCCGCTGCCTCCTAGGGGCCTGCCCTCTGGTGCTGCGCTCAGGGCGCTGTGCGGTCGTGGCCGACTCTCTTATTCTTAATGGGCCTCGGACCTGTGGCGGCTTCGCAGCCCGCACGCCTTAGGGTAAGGTTTGTCTCCGGGCGCTTCTCCCCAGGCTGGGTTGGCCGGCGGCGGGACCGCCCCCAAACCGATGCGGTGTGGGCCTCGGCAGCGGTGGCAGAACCCAAGGCCGCCGTCCCACGTGGTAGCTGGAGCGGTTCTCGCCTTGGCTGGAGGGGTGTCTTGCTTTGCTCCACGCTCTTGGCATTTTTCCCAGAAGAGGCAAACGGTGGTGCGGCCAGGCCCGCCAAGAGGACTGCGGAGGTGAGGCTGTGATTTGGGTGCCCCTTCTGCGGAAGCACTAATTATTTCTTTCTTCCAGTGTACCTGAGGTGTACCGGTGGGGAAGTCGGTGCCACGTCTGCCCTGGCCCCCAAGATCGGCCCTCTGGGTCTGGTAAGTCATTCCCGGGGGAGG
>SJYX01012239.1:225329-245032 GCA_006410675.1 Oreotragus oreotragus | reverse complement strand
GTTTCTTAGGGAAATAGTCATATGGCTGCTGGAGGATTGAATGGGGTATGAAGTGAAGATCTCTGTGAACGTTACAGTGAAGTCGCTCAGTCCTGTCTGACTCTTTGCGACCCCATGGACTGTAGCCTACCAGACTTCTCTGTTCATGGGACTTTGCAGGCAAGAATACTGGAGTGGGTTGCCATTTCTTCAGAGGATCTTCCCGACCAAGGGATGGAACCCGGGTCTCCTGTATTGTGGGCAGCTGCTTTTACAGTAACTAGTATTAACTCTGCTTTCAATCTACTGATTGATATGCTTGGCTTTACCTGCTGTCCTGGAGAAGGAAATGGCAACCCACTCCAGTATTCTTGCCTGGAAAATCCGAGGTGGACTATGGGGTTGCAGAGTCTGACATGACTGAGTGACTAACACACGTAGGGTTGGACTTAATTCCTCTTTTTTTCTCGAATACAGTTAGGTCTTTATTTCTTGGGCAGTGGTCTCCTGTACCACATAGATCTTTACGAAAGGGTAGGTAAGGGACATGGCCCCACTGTGGCCTTAAACCTCAAGGTTACAGCCTTGGATAAACTAAACATTTTTCCAATTTAATTATGGTGATAGCCATACCCTGATTAGGTAGGCATAGTTAAACGTGTTTCAGAAAGCTTTCTTGTGTGCCGCCGAGTGAGAGGGACTGGGCAGATTTTCAGATGGGTTTCGGTTAGGGCACAGTGTGATTATATACCTTGTATTTCTACAGTCTCCAAAAAAGGTCGGTGATGACATTGCCAAGGCAACTGGTGATTGGAAGGGTCTGAGGATTACAGTGAAACTGACCATTCAGAACAGACAAGCCNATGGGTTTCGGTTAGGGCACAGTGTGATTATATACCTTGTATTTCTACAGTCTCCAAAAAAGGTCGGTGATGACATTGCCAAGGCAACTGGTGATTGGAAGGGTCTGAGGATTACAGTGAAACTGACCATTCAGAACAGACAAGCCCAGGTACTTGGTTTGAGGGAAGGCAGAGGTGGGGCTATCCGGGAGGCAGGTGCTAAGAGCAGTTTTATTTGTGGGGGCCGCTGTTCTAAGAGCACGGTTTAAGTATTAACTCTTCTCACTTTTGAGACACTGAGCAAATCAGCGTTTGCTGGGGAAGGGTAGGCTGTTTCTGGTTGTGAAAATAGCTTGAGTGTACGTTTGGTAAACAGTGTCTGGCCCATGGTTCTGAGAGCCAAAGCACACGGTATTGTCGGTTCGTTCTTGTTAGAGGGCAGCATAGGGCTTATTCACATGGAGAATCTCTTCTGCAGATTGAGGTGGTGCCTTCTGCTTCTGCCCTGATCATCAAAGCCCTCAAGGAACCACCAAGGGACAGAAAGAAGCAGAAAAACAGTGAGTGGTTTTTTCCCCTGGTAATTTGTGGGTGGTGGTGTGTCCAGTGTAATAGACAGCTGTACTTGCTCCCTTTAAGGAAATAGGGGTGGCACACGTGTTTGATAAGCTGTTACAGAGCCAGACACTGCCAACAAGTGCCCTGTGGCTCTGCCCAATCACTGGTGTGGAACAGATCCCCTCAGAACTTACAGGAGGGAACTGTCAAACAGGGTGAAGAAATACATAACCAGTAATTGGGAAAGGGCAGCTTCCTAGCTGGATGACATGGACAGCTTTAACCAGCCTCTCACTTTTTTCTGTTCAACAGTCCCTTCCATGTGAGGTAGCAGAACTTGTTTGTGTGTCTAGCCACCCGCCACTGCGCCTGACCAGTTTTCTGTTGGCTGGTGCAATCCAGTGGTGAGCTAAAAATAACCCCAGCTTAGGAAACAGGGTTGTTCTTCATGTGGATGACTCTGTGCCGAAAGCATGGGAACAGGCTAGAAATGGATGAGAGAAGATGGACTGTGGTCTGCCCTGGCCTTAGGTGGTAACAAAGCTTTTGCTCTTTTCTGCAGTTAAGCACAGTGGAAACATCACTTTTGATGAGATCGTCAACATTGCCCGGCAGATGCGGCATCGGTCTCTAGCTAGAGAACTTTCTGGTAAGAGCAGAACAGTTTGGGGCCACCTTAGTTGTAACTTGAGATGTATTCCTTTAGTGGCCTTTTCCCAGTTAGAAGGGGCTTTTTAAACTAAGACCTGGAATTGGAGTGTCTTTCGGTTTGAGTTTGGATATAATGGGATCTGTGGCCAGTTTTGCACTTGAGGAGTTTTTAAATAATAGTGTTGAGTTTTGGATTAGGGGAGCAGTAATAATTATTCCTGTAATCCATAAAATAGTCACTCCTTGTTATTCTCCTCACCTGTATTCCCTTTGGTATCCGAGAATTGCGAGGGACTGACTTCCCCTCTGATTGCACCTTTCCTTAATGACAGGCACCATTAAAGAGATCCTGGGGACCGCCCAGTCTGTGGGCTGCAACGTTGATGGCCGCCACCCTCACGACATCATAGATGATATCAACAGTGGCGCAGTGGAGTGCCCCACTGTAAGTCACTTCTGCACTGATATGGTTAAAATTAAGATGAAGACTGGGGGCGGAGCTAATATATCCTTTGAGATACTGTAGAAAGTTCTAGAAATGCTCAATAGTGGGGGATAAAGTTTTTTGTCCTGTTATTGAGAGGTTTCTTTTTTTCCCCCACAGAGTTAAGAACTAACTGCAAAGGAAAAAGGAAAATAAAGGATTATTTGACAACCAGTGGACTTGCTGATGTAGCTTCTTCCTTGGAGGGGGAGCCTAGTCTTTGTGGTCAGATTGTGGTCACTGGGGCCAAGGTGACAGATGAAGCAGCAGTCTGTGGACAACAGAATTCTGACCTCAAGAAAATACTGTTGGGCAGAAAGAAAACTTGGGAGTTGAACATAACAGAAAATACGTGTAGAAGGAGCTCTTCCCAAACCAGTTTACTCAGTTGGTGGGTTGCAGGCCCAGGGCTTTGCTGTCCATCCCAGCACACAGAATTACTGATGGGACAACCAAGGAACCTGATGTTTATGGTCCTTGATTGATCTCAAGTTGATGTAAGTGAAGTGAAGTCGCTCAGTCATATCCGACTCTGACCCCATGGACTGTAGCCTACCAGGCTCCTTTGTCCATGGGATTTTCCAAGCAATAGTACTGGAGTAGATTGCCATTTCCTTCTCCAGGGGATCTTCCCAACCCAGGGATCAAACCCAGGTCTCCCGCATTATAGACAGATACTTTACCATCTTAAGCCACCAGGAAAGCGAGGTTAAAGTCTCGATCCCTGGGTTGGGAATATTCCCTGGAGAAGGAAATGGCAACCCACTCCAGTACTCTGCCTTGAAAATTCCATGGGTGGAGGAGCTTGGTGCAGGCTACTATCTGATTTTCTGTCTAGAGCTCCTCACTCACTTGATTTGATATGCAACAAATGAGCATCAAACACCTAGGTGCTGAGACAAAAGCTTGAAATACAAACCTGGAAGGGGCTTCTTTCCGGGTACTTAACTAAAAGGGGAGGAATGACAGCCCTATTATCTTCATTTCTAGTTGTTTTCCTCTCCCATTTTTGGGTTTTGTGTGTGCACTCAGACTCTGCAGCCCCATGGACTGTAGCCTGCCAGGCTCCTGTCCATAGGATTTCCCCATGCAAGAATACTGAAATGGGTTGACATTTCCTCCCCAGGGCATCTTCCTGACCCAGGGTTTGAACCTGGGTCTCTGCCATTGCTGGTGGCTCAGAGGTTAAAGTGTCTGCCTCCAATGCGGGAGACCCGGGTTCAGTCCCTGGGTCGGGAAGATCCCCTGGAGAAGGAAATGGCAATCCACTCTAGTATTGCTTGGAGAATCCCATGGACGGAGAAGCCTAGTAGGTTACAGTCCACGGGGTCGCAAAGAGTCGGACATGACTGAGCGACGTCACCTCACCTCTGCCATTGCAGACAGATGCTTTACTGTTTGAGCCACCAGGGAAGCTTAGGTTTCCAAGCAGGTGTGGAAAACTTCCCTTAGTGGAAAGGACTATCTGAGATCTCTTAAGTGATGAAAGGTTCTAGGACATACGGCAAAGTCATCAAGGAGTCAAAGCTGGAGGCCTTGGGGGACAACCCATCTCACAGTAGACCACTAATGGGGAGTCAAGCATCCTTACCAAAACACACCAGGGAAGCAGTTTATAGCAGCTAGGATCAACACTGCTGGTGTAAAGGAGAAGCAGGCCAATAGGCTAAGGAGCTTGATCCAAGGTAACTGGGCTGTCAGGAAGGTGGGAAAAGGAAAAATGACCCACTGTGGGCTTCCCTGGTGGCTCAGAGGTTAAAGTATCTGCCTTCAATGTGGGAGACCTGGGTTTGATCCCTGGGTCGGGAAGAGGCCCTGGCGAAGGAAATGGCAACCCACTCCAGTATTGTTGCCTGGAGAATTCCATAGATGGAGGAGCCTGGTAGGCTAAAGTCCACGTGGTCGCAGAGTCGACACGACTGAGTTACTTCACCTTCCTTACTTTGAACCAGCAAAGCATGGCTGCCGTCAGATGGCCCCAGTCTTGCTAGCCCTCCCTCTAAAGTGAAAGTCATAGTTAGCCGGGCCGGCGCACTCGGCGCGGGCCGCTTGCGAGAGCCGGGCCGGTGCACTCGGCGCGGGCGAGAGAAGCTACCCCACGTCCCAGGTCAAGGGCAGCAACCTAGAGTGCCAGGCTGCGACGACGCAGGAACGGCCGAGAGGAGCTACCCTGTGTCTGAGTTCAGTGGCGGCCGGGAGGAGCTACCCCTCATCCGAGGTCAGTGGCGGCCGGGAGGAGACACCCCACATCTGAGGTCAGGGCGGCGGCCGGGAGGAGATACCCCGTGTCCGAGGTCAGGGGTGGCCAGGAAGAGACACCCCATGTCCGGGGCCAGGGGCGGCTGGGAGAAGCCACCTTGCACCAGAGGCGAGGGGTGGTGACCCGGAGGAGCCACCCTGAGCCCGAGGCCATGGGCGGTGGCCAGCAGGAGCAACCCGAGGAGCAGGGGCTGCGCAGGTGCAGGAGGGCATAGAGGAGCTGTCCCACCTTGAAGGTCAGGAACTGGGCGGTAAGGAGATACCCCTCGTCCAAGGTAAGGAGCAGCGGCTGTGCTATGGAGCAGCCGTGAAGAGACAACCCACGCCCAAAGTAAGAGAAACCCAAGTAAGATGGTAGGTGTTGCAAGAGAGCATCAGAGGGCAGACACACTGAAACCATACTCGCAGAAAATTAGTCAATCTAATCACACTAGGACCAGGGCCTTGTCTAACTCAATGAAACCAAGCCATGCCTGCAGGGCAACCCAAGGTGGGCGGGTCATGGTGGAGAGGTCTGACAGAACGTGGTCCACTGGAGAAGGGAATGGCAAGCCACTTCAGTATTCTTGCCTTGAGAACCCCATGAACAGTATGAAAAGGCAAAATGATTGGATATCAAAAGAGAATCTCCCCAGGTCGTTAGGTGCCCAATATGCTACTGGAGATCAGTGGAGAAATAACTCCAGAAAGAATGAAGGGATGGAGCCAAAGCAAAAACAATACCCAGTTGTGCATGTGACTGGTGATAGAAGCAAGATCCGATGCTGTAAAGAACAATATTGCATAGGAACCTGGAATGTCAGGTCCATGAATCAAGGCAAATTGGAAGTGGTCAAACAAGAGATGGCAAGGGTGAACGTCGACATTCTAGGAATCAGCGAACTAAAATGGACTGGAATGGGTGAATTTAACTCAGATGACCATTATATCTACTACTGCGGGCAGGAATCCCTCAGAAGAAATGGAGTAGCCATCATGGTCAACAAAAGAGTCCGAAATGCAGTACTTGGATGCAATCTCAAAAACGACAGAATGATCTCTGTTCGTTTCCAAGGCAAACCATTCAATATCACAGTTATCCAAGTCTATGCCCCAACCAGTAATGCTGAAGAAGCTGAAGTTGAACGGTTTTATGAAGACCTACAAGACCTTGTAGAACTAACACCCAAAAAAGATGTCCTTTTCATTATAGGGGACTGGAATGCTAAAGTAGGAAGTCAAGAAACACCTGGAGTAACAGGCAAATTTGGCCTTGGAATGCGGAATGAAGCAGGGCAAAGACTAATAGAGTTTTGCCAAGAAAATGCACTGGTCATAGCAAACACCCTCTTCCAGCAACACAAGAGAAGACTCTACACATGGACATCACCAGATGGTCAACACCGAAATCAGATTGATTATATTCTTTGCAGCCAAAGATGGAGAAGCTCTATACAGTCAACAAAAACAAGACCAGGAGCTGACTGTGGCTCAGATCATGAACTCCTTATTTCCAAATTCAGACTTAAATTGAAGAAAGTAGGGAAAACCGCTAGACCATTCAGGTATGACCTAAATCAAATCCCTTATGATTATACAGTGGAAGTGAGAAATAGATTTAAGGGCCTAGATCTGATAGACAGAGTTCCTGATGAACTATGGAATGAGGTTCGTGACATTGTACAGGAGACAGGGATCAAGACCATCCCCATGGAAAAGAAATGCAAAAAAGCAAAATGGCTGTCTGGAGAAGCCTTACAAATAGCACTGAAAAGAAGAGAGGCGAAAAGCAAAGGAGAAAAGAAAAGATATAAGCATCTGAATGCAGAGTTCCAAAGAATAGCAAGAAGAGATAAGAAAGCCTTCTTCAGCAATCAATGCAAAGAGATAGAGGAAAACAACAGAATGGGAAAGACTAGAGATCTCTTCAAGAGAATTGGAGATACCAAGGGAACATTTCATGCAAAGATGGGCTCGATAAAGGATAGAAATGGTATGGACCTAACAGAAGCAGAAGATATTAAGAAGAGGTGGCAAGAATACACAGAAGAACTGTACAGAAAAGATCTTCACGACCCAGATAATCATGAGGATGTGATCACTAATCTAGAGCCAGACATCTTGGAATGTGAAGTCAAGTGGGCCTTAGAAAGCATCACTAAGAACAAAGCTAGTGGAGGTGATGGAATTCCCGTTGAGCTGTTTCAAATCCTGGAAGATGATGCTGTGAAAGTGCTGCACTCAATATGCCAGCAAATTTGGAAAACTCAGCAGTGGCCACAGGACTGGAAAAGGTCAGTTTTCATTCCAATTCCAAAGAAAGGCAATGCCAAAGAATGCTCAAACTACCGCACAATTGCACTCATCTCACACGCTAGTAAAGTAATGCTCAAAATTCTCCAAGCCAGGCTTCAGCAATATGTGAACCGTGAACTCCCTGATGTTCAAGCTGGTTTTAGAACAGGCAGAGGAACCAGAGATCAAATTGCCAACATCCGCTGGATCATGGAAAAAGCAAGAGAGTTCCAGAAAAACATCTATTTCTGCTTTATTGACTATGCCAAAGCCTTTGACTGTGTGGATCACAATAAACTGTGGAAAATTCTGAAAGAGATGGGAATACCAGACCACCTAACCTGCCTCTTGAGAAATCTGTATGCAGGTCAGGAAGCAACAGTTAGAACTGGACATGGAACAACAGACTGGTTCCAAATAGGAAAAGGAGTACGTCAAGGCTGTATATTGTCTCCCTGCTTATTTAACTTATATGCAGAGTACATCATGAGAAACGCTGGACTGGAAGAAACACAAGCTGGAATCAAGATTGCCGGGAGAAATATCAATAACCTCAGATATGCTGATGACACCACCCTTATGGCAGAAAGTGAGGAGGAGCTAAAAAGCCTCTTGATGAAAGTGAAGGAGGAGAGCGAAAAAGTTGGCTTAAAGCTCAACATTCAGAAAACGAAGATCATGGCATCCGGTCCCATCACTTCATGGGAAATAGATGGGGAAACAGTGGAAACAGTGTCAGACTTTATTTTTTTGGGCTCCAAAATCACTGCAGATGGTGACTGCAGCCATGAAATTAAAAGACGCTTACTCCTTGGAAGAAAAGTTATGACCAACCTGGATAGTATATTCAAAAGCAGAGACATTACTTTGCCGACTAAGGTCCGCCTAGTCAAGGCTATGGTTTTTCCTGTGGTCATGTATGGATGTGAAAGTTGGACTGTGAAGAAAGCTGAGCGCCGAAGATTTGATGCTTTTGAATAGTGGTGTTGGAGAAGACTCTTGAGAGTCCCTTGGACTGCAAGGAGATCCAACCAGTCCATTCTGAAGATCAACCCTGGGATTTCTTTGGAAGGGATGATGCTAAAGCTGAAACTCCAGTACTTTGGCCACCTCATGCGAAGAGTTGACTCACTGGAGAAGACTCTGATGCTGGGAGGGATTGGGGGTGGGAGGAGAAGGGGACGACCGAGGATGAGATGGCTGGATGGCATCATGGACTTGATGGACATGAGTCTGAGTGAACTCCGGGAGATGGTGATGGATAGGGAGGCCTGGCGTGCTGTGATTCATGGGGTCGCAAAGAGTTGGACACAACTGAGCAACTGAACTGAACTGAACCTATACATATTATATTAAAACAATATATATTATAGTTAGTAGCCTTAGGTCTGTAACATGCTGTGGCTATCTTATTCCAGGTGGAAGAAGGTATCTTAGCCAGGTGGAAAAAGATAACTTTTATTTTGTTCTGTTCTGTAAAGGGTAGCCGTTTCTTCTCCAGGGGTTCTTCCCAACCCAGGGATGGAACCCTGGGCCGCACTGTAGGGGATTCTTTGCCAGCTGAGCCACCAGGGAAGCCCTCCCTCCGCCGGGACTCCATTTAAAGGCAGGCACCTTGCTGAGGGTGCACTCTCAATTGCGCTTTTCCTGACAGTAAACACTTGTCAGTTCCCCTGAACAGCTCAGAAAGTGCAGGCTGTGTGCAGCATCAGGGAGTCTCTTCCATCTCCATTCTAGCAACAATTGGCCCTGGGACCCTCATCCTCACTTGACTGCTCTCCCCCAAGTCTGATACCTTAGTGGCCCTGTTATGGGGAGTACTTGTTCCCAGCCACTCAGTCAAGCAGAAATGACTAAGACAGACCATTGCAAGACACCTGGCCTTTTAAGTACAAACCAAGTCCTTGACTCATTCTTTATAAACCAACGTTTCTGTGTTAAAGGTAAATCTTGAAAACAGTGTTAATTGGAGCTGGGCAGTCTACGTTTACCAAGTGTTGATAAAGGAGTACCACACGCAACGTGTAAAATAGTGAGTATTAAAAGGTGCTTTTGCATGTGGCTCTGGGCTAAGCCTTTACATCAGGTGTCCCCAGATGCCTTCAAATTACCGGTCAGGTCCCCATCCACTTCAGTTATGTTCCCAGTTACTCGCCAGCATGGAGTCTCTGATGTCTAATAAAAGCTGAACTACATCTGAAGGCCTTCCCACACTCTCTACATTCATAGGGTTTCACACCAGTGTGAATTCGCTGATGCTGACTAAGGGATGAGCTCTGGTTAAACGCCTTCCCACACTCATTGCACTCGTAGGGCTTTTCTCCTGTGTGAATTATATGATGCCGAATAAGGGCGGAGCTCTCACTGAAGAATTTCCCGCAGTCATTACATTTATAAGGTTTCTCTCCAGTGTGAGTCTTTTGGTGGATTATAAGGTTTGTACTTTGGCTGAATGCTTTCCCACACTCACTGCACTTGTAGGGTTTCTCTCCAGTGTGAGTCCTCTGGTGGTTTGTGAGGTTTGCACTCTGGCTGAAGGCCTTCCCACAGGCGTTACATTTGTAGGGTCTCTCCCCTGTGTGGATTCTCTGGTGCTGAATAAAGGCCGCACAGTAGCTGAAGGCCTTCCCGCATTCTCGGCACTTGTACGGCTTCTCCCCCGTGTGAGTCCGCTGGTGGTTGGTAAGATTTGCACTGTGGCGGAACGCCTTCCCACAGTCGCCACACTCGTAAGGCTTCTCTCCAGTGTGGATTCTCTGGTGCTGAACAAGGGCTGAACAGTCACTGAAGGCTTTCTCACACTCGGTACATTTGTAGGGCTTTTCTCCAGTATGAGTTCGCTGGTGTTTTGTGAGGTTCGCGTTTTGGCTGAAGGCTCTCCCACATTCACTGCATTTATAAGGTTTCTCTCCGGTGTGAATCCTCTGGTGCTGAATAAGAGATGAACTCTGGCTAAAGGCCTTCCCGCATTCATTGCACTCGTATGGCTTCTCCCCACTATGGCTCTTCTGATGCTGAGAAAGGGAAGAACAATAACTGAAGGCCTTGCCACATTCGTTACACATGTACGGCTTCGCTCTGTGAGGTTTAACTGTACCTGCATTATTCCCAAAGCTCTCTGTGTGTGTGTCACATTTACGGGATCTCACTTCTGTAGGAGCTCTCTGTTGTGGAGAAAGGACTGGTCTCAGATTGAGGCTTTTCCCCAGATCACTGTTCCTGTGCTCTGACACCCCAGACGGCATCTCTACACTTGGATCTTGGAATGATTCTTCAGAAATGTCTTGCTCAGGTGGTGATTCAGATATAATCTTCCAATCTGAAGAAAATTTAGAAAAGTAATTTTAAAAATTCTTTTGGCGGTAGAAGATACTGCAATATGAAGGCTGAAGGAGCTGGGCTAAGCCTGTTTGCGGACTGGTTCCATGCTTCACCCAGGATGTGTATGTAAGTGTTAGTTGCTTAGTCCGACTCTTTGTGACCCCATGGACTGTATCCTACCAGGCTCCTCTGTCCATGGGATTCTCCAGGCAAGAATACTGGAGTGGGTTGCCATTTCCTTCTTCAAGGAATCTTCCCGACCCAGGGATTGAACTTGGGCTGCCTGTTTTCCAGGCAGATTCTCTACCATCTGAGTCACCAGGGAAGCCCCAGGATGCTTCTGTTCTGAACTGTGTGACCAGAAAACTTTTCAGAGACATGAGCACCCTCTGCTCCCTTTTCTAAACAACAGCAGTGGATCCTGAGCCTGCCTCAGACACACACCTCTCCTGTGCTTTTCCCAAGTCCTGGGGTTTCCTGAGCTGTCTTCTTACTCTCACAATTCTCGGTATGGTTTTGGGCAACCTACTTACCAGGTTTGGAAGCTTTTCACTTTAAAAAGCTTATGACTGATGCCAACAGGATGAACATTTTCACCTTATCAAATCAGCAAGATTTAAAAAAAAAAAAGGTTAATCCTAGAGTGTTGGTAAGGGTGTAGCAGGTGGGATGTCACATACTGTGCGGCTGCATAAAGAGGGATGAGCTTAAATAGGGATGA
Source organism: Oreotragus oreotragus (assembly GCA_006410675.1). NCBI lineage: Eukaryota > Metazoa > Chordata > Mammalia > Artiodactyla > Bovidae > Oreotragus > Oreotragus oreotragus. Next base: position 233,943 of record SJYX01012239.1, on the reverse strand, counting down.
GCTTTCTGGAGAGCAATCTGGCTGCACCTGTCCAGAGTCTAAAATGCTGACATCAGAATTCCACTTGAAAGAATCTATCCTGAGGAACTAATGAGAAATTACATAGAGCTGCACTGACATCATTTGTTCTCAACACTACATTATTTGTCAAATGAAAAGCAAATACCTAAATGTTTAATAACAAGGAATGACTATAGTATAGACAATCAAGAAACACTATTTAGCAGTTAAGTCATGTGTGTAATCTGTGCACTATAATTCCTTTTATAGAAAGGTATTTATTGAAAAAACCCTGGCAAACTATATGATGTGAAGGTAAGCTGTGTTGTCTTTGGGTTGTGGGGTTAGGCAGGGGTAATTTTTATCTTCTTCAATGCTTATGTGTATTTCTAATGTCCTCCAATGACAGTATTATTTTTATAATAAGTTATTGATTATTCCTCTTTGGGACCACATTCATTTTAAGAGAAAACTTTATGAAGTGCGAGTTAACATATAATATTTGGCAAGTGTTAAAACTAACTGCACCCTCTGGTCCCAGACATCTCTGTCTGTCTCCATAGAGGCTTATAGCTAAGGGGAGTAGAGTTTTAGGGAGGGCAATGGAGCTTCTTTTCTCAAGGGTCAATTTTCCTGAAATGGTTCTTCCTGTTTCTACCTTATTTCGGAAAACGGGTTAGTTTCAGGTGCCCTTTATTTGAATTTCTATAGAGAACCTTGACCCAGGCTGCCTGGGTTCAAATCTTGGCCCTACCTCCTACTATTGATACGACTTTGGGCAAATTACTATACCCTGGATTTAGTGAATGTAGCTCTCTTACAGAATTATGAGAACTAAATGAGCTAAAACACAAATGACCCAGAACAGCCAGCGTTTTATGAGTGCTTGTTATTATCTTGAACCTTTGTCTTGTAAATGTTTCCCATTAAGTAGTTTTCCCTGTAAGTTGCATGTGCATTTGAAGCCCAGTCTACCAAGCACACAGAAGTCCCTGTTTCGGGTTGAAGGTATCTCTATGTCACTTGGTATGAGGCCTTAGATGACTCTGACAGCTCTCAAAAACTGACTGTCTTATCTGAGTCAAAGATGGAAAGAAGGAAAATGGTAATAAAAGAAACAGTAGGAGAAAGGAGCAATTAAGGATAGGACAGGTTAGGACTCCGTGTTTCCACCGCAGGGGGCAAAGGTTTGATCCCTGGTTGGGGAACTAAGAAATGGCATGCCCGGCCACAGAGACAAAGAAAAAAAGACCATGTGATGTTCATAAACTGCCTTGCCTCAGCTCACGTCTCCCCTGTGTGCTGGCTCCTGTATGCTGCTGCTAAGTCACTTCAGTCGTGTCCGACTCTGTGCGACCCCATAGACGGCAGCCCACCAGGCTCCCCCGTCCCTGGGATTCTCCAGCCAAGAACACTGGAGTGGGTTGCCATTTCCTTCTCCAATGCATGAAAGTAAAAAGTGAAAGGGAAGTCGCTCAGTCGTGTCCGACCCTTAGCATGGACTGCAGCCAATGAGGCTCCTCCATCCATGGGATTTTCTAGGCAAGAATACTGGAGTGGCGTGCCATTGCCTTCTCTGGGCTCCTGTATAAGACACTCTAATAATATCTCAAACCGAATACACCCAAAAACAGAAGTGGTGATTTTCCCTTTCTAGTCAGTGACTTAAGTCAGCCTTTCCATTCACCCAACTGCTCAGACCAGGGTCACCGTTAATGCCTTGTCTCTCATATCCAATCCCTAGTGAGTCCTGTTGGCTGTAATACCAGTATGCCCTGAATCTTTGTCCTGACCCACCACCATCCTCTTATTGTTATGTCCTAACTGATCTCCCTGCTTCTGGTCTTTCACCCTGAAAGTCTAGTCTCCACAGGTTATCTTCTCAAACACAAATCAAGTATTATCCTTTTTGTGCTCAGCACCTTCAATGGCTTCCTATCTTCCTACTTGGATGAAACCTGAACGTCTTCCATGGCCTCTGAGTCCTATATGATCTGCTGCCCTGCCCAGCACTCTCTCTTGTGTACTGAGTCCTAGGGTCTTCTGATCCTAACACAAGTTAAACTAATTTCCACTCAAAGCTTCAACACATGGTATGGCCCAGGATGTTCCTTATCCAGACACTCAAACAGCTGGCTCATTCTCTTCCTTCAGATCTCAGCTCCAATGTCACCTCCTCAAAGTGGTTTTTCCTATTCATCTAATCTAGAATAGCCTTCTTGGAGAAGGAAATGGCAACCCACTCCAGTGTTCTTGCCTGGAGAATCCCAGGGACGGTGGAGCCTGGTGGGCTGCCGTCTATGGGGTCGCACAGAGTCAGGCACAACTGAAGCGACTTGGCAGCAGCAACAGCAGAATAGCCTTCACTGGTATTCCCGTTCTTACAGTACTCACCACCATTCAATATTCTACCAGTTACTTTGTTTACTCATTTTATTTACGTTCCTTGCTAGTATATAAGCAGGGACTCAATCTTCTCCTCTGTTGCACCTCCAGTAGCTGTTAATAAAACAACCCCAGGCANGCAGCAACAGCAGAATAGCCTTCACTGGTATTCCCGTTCTTACAGTACTCACCACCATTCAATATTCTACCAGTTACTTTGTTTACTCATTTTATTTACGTTCCTTGCTAGTATATAAGCAGGGACTCAATCTTCTCCTCTGTTGCACCTCCAGTAGCTGTTAATAAAACAACCCCAGGCATGGACCAAGGAGTGAGGCAAAGGCACATCCAAGCGCTGGGTCTGTCTGTTACTGTGGAAGGGTGGGATGGAATATCAGGGAGCCCTGAACACGCCCACGAGGCTCGGCGATGCCCAGGTGCTCTGTGGGGCCTCAGAGCAGAGGCAGAACAGCCCTGGGGCAGTGTTTTAGTTACTCCAACAGCTGGATTTAAAACTCCTCCAATTACTTATCATAGAATTAATACAGTCCTATGCTGTAAACACCTTTTTCATATGTATTAGTGTTGTCAAGTAAGACAGGTTTTGTTATCCACATTTTTGAGATATAGAAACAGATGACCACAATTTAGTGATTTACTCTGAATCCATGTACTTGATATGCAGCAAGCCAGCTCCTGGTGTATCTTTCATGGGTCCATATCCAAAGCTGCTTCCACACTAATACCTTAGGGCACATATTTTTCATGGCAACACCTTTTCCCACCTTTTGTTTCTCATAACTTGGTGATCTGAGTCTTCTTCAGTAACCTTTTAAGCTCTTGAACCCCTCTGAGACTGAAGCAGCCTTTTCCCAGGAAAATGCAGTTACTGCCATAGAGCCCTGCATTCCATCTCTGAAGTTCTATACAGGGTCTCGGGACTCAGGGGAAAAGGTCCTGCCTAACAAGGATATGTATGCAGGTCAGGAAGCAACAGTTAGAACTGCACATGGAACAGACTGGTTCCAAATAGGAAAAGGAGTACGTCAAGGCTGTATATTGTCTCCCTGCCTATTTAACTTATATGCAGAGTACATCATGAGAAACGCTGGAATGGAAGAAACAAGCTGGAATCAAGATTGCCAGGAGAAATATCAATAACCTCAGATATGCTGATGACACCACCCTTATGGCAGAAAGTGAGGAGGAGCTAAAAAGCCTCTTGATGAAAGTGAAGGAGGAGAGTGAAAAAGTTGGCTTAAAGCTCAACATTCAGAAAACGAAGATCATGGCATCCGGTCCCATCACTTCATGGGCTGTCTCTTATACACATCTAGATGTGTATAAGAGACAGCGCTTACTCCTTGGAAGAAAAGTTATGACCAGCCTGGATAGTATATTCAAAAGCAGAGACATTACTTTGCCGACTAAGGTCCGCCTAGTCAAGGCTATGGTTTTTCCTGTGGTCATGTATGGATGTGAAAGTTGGACTGTGAAGAAAGCTGAGCGCCAAAGAATTGATGCTTTTGAACTGTGGTGTTGGAGAAGACTCTTGAGAGTCCCTTGGACTGCAAGGAGATCCAACCAGTCCATTCTGAAGGAGATCAGCCCTGGGATTTCTTTGGAAGGGATGATGCTAAAGCTGAAACTCCAGTACTTTGGCCACCTCATGCGAAGAGTTGACTCATTGGAAAAGACTCTGATGCTGGGAGGGATTGGGGGCGGGAGGAGAAGGGGATGACCGAGGATGAGATGGCTGGATGGCATCACGGACTCGATGGACGTGAGTCTGAGTGAACTCCGGGAGATGGTGATGGATAGGGAGGCTTGGCGTGCTGCGATTCATGGGGTCGCAGAGTCGGACACGACTGAGCGACTGAACTGAACTGAACTGAACAAGGATGGTGAGCTGGGAAGGGGTGTGGCGAGGGGGAAGGAAGCAGCAGGGGAGTCAGGCTCCCTGTGAAGGGAAGTGTTTCAGCAGGTGTGAATGGCGCCTGCAGTTACAACAAGGACTGAGGTGACATGTGACAGGCTGCTTAGAGAGGGGCTAAAATGGGAAGAAGATAAACCCTGTGGAAAATAAGCCAGAGGCTTTGTTTTGTTTTCATTGACTTACAGCAACCATAATCAGATATAAAAGCATTAGGCTGCATTTTTAGAAAAATTTAAAATTGTCACCTTAAAGCTGAAAGTTCATTTGTACCTCTGATGCTTTAAATTTCAAAATATCAAAAGTAGCTGCCCTGCCACAGCTAGGCCTAACCACAGGCCCTGCCAGAGGTCATTTACCTACAAGGGCTGAAATATGAAGGTGAGGGTGGAGTGAGCAGCCTTAGATGAGCAGTAAGACCTAAACATACATGGTTTCCTGTGCTTTTGTTTTTCCTGAGTTTCTTAGTGTCAGCTCTTTAGAAAATTCCAGCACGGCCATGAAGATGGGGTGCAGAGTTCAATAAAGAGTCAGTCAGATAGGGGCGCAGCAGCAGGTGTCACAGGTCAAGGATGGGTAAAGGTGGGCGCCCGAGATCCTCAGTGAGGTGACCCTGAAGCAGGGGATGTGCTGGGCCAGCGAAGATGACTCTCACTTCCTGGGGGCCAGCAACACCACCTGTGCTTCCAAATACCTCCCAGCTTGGGGAGACTGAGGCGATGGTATAGAACAGAGGCCTTTGGACTCTGACTGGTGTTGCTTCAAACCCAGCCCGGCCACTTTCTAGCTGGGAGGCTCTGAACCAGTGAGTCAGCCTCTCTCGGCTTTATTCTCCTCGTCTATAAAAGTGAGATAGCAATACCTACCTCCCCTGTTGTTAAAACAGTCAAATGTTTTCAAAGGGGCTTTTGCTCCTGAGACTCTGCCTTGTTCACTCACCTGGACAGGCGTTCCTTAGGCCGTCTCTCTCGAGCATCCATGAACCTTCCCTTTGTTCCAACTGGGAGTTCATACCAGGTTGGGAAACTGGAAGTCCTATTTAAAGGGGTAAAGAAGTGGACTTAAGAGATCTGCCCTAAGTATAAATAGCTACCCAGAACTGGGAGAGGGGAAACAGGTCATTCATTTCATTCACTCAGTAAATATACTGAGCACTGACTTGGTGCTGGGCACTAGGGGACACAGCAGTAAATAAGACAGATGATGGTGCTGAAGTCTTGGTACAGCATTTCTGAAAAGAGATAAAGAAACAGCCTCATGGAGGGGTCAAGTCAGAGAGCTAAGCAAGCCCATAAAACAAGTTACTTAGGAAGATGGGAATTTACTGACTATGGAGGAGGACTCCTGGGAAGTAGGAAAATGTGGAGGTACAGCCTCGATGGGGAACAAAATGAAACTGCCTCTTTCCCAGCCCAGAATGCAGAGACCTTTCATTAGTGAACGAGGAGGAATAAACACTGTCCCTCTGGTACATCAGAGCCACTCAGGCTCACTCAAGACTGCGAAGTACCACAGATTTTCAGAACTGAACAAATCCTGAATTTTGAATGGTTTCCTTACCCAGTAAGACCAGGTTTCTGGACTTTTCTGGCATCCCTTCCTTGAACCTGTCCCTCGGAGCAGGGGCCAACTGCCTCCATCCCCCGCGGGTAAAATCTACAGTCACACTGCTGAAAGGTGTGGATCCCTGAAACAACAAGCACAGTCCTTCTTGCCCAGAGCCCTTAGAATGTGAGGAGGGAGGGAGGCTGGCGGCTCTGGGTGTGGTGGTTAATGAACCTAGTAAAGGTCTCTGAAAGGACTTGGGGTAGATCCAGAAAAGCACCGCTGATCACTTCCTATATGCCTAATGCTATACTGGACACTGATGCATGAAAATAAATAAATCTCTCCTCACATGTGTCTAATTCTTGTAGACTTTACATATAAATAGTAAGAAATATATGTACATATATGAGCAGCAATTGGGCAGAAACTAACAGGTGCTCGGGAATTAAAAGTACCGATACAGAGAAAACAAAATTAGAATGCGTGAGTTTATGCGACAAGGAATCAGCTGCAAATCAGCAAAGAATGTGAATGATGAATGTTTGCAGAACGTTTAATAAATATTCCCATGAACTCAGACATCTTACAGTAAGCAGGAGAGCCAGGTACGTTTGCAACCACCTGTAACAATGTGTGAAAGAGAGGGATATTCTAGTTACTAGGATAATGGAAGAGGAATCCTAGTTGGAGGGTAGGGGTAGGACACTCAGGAAGACCGCAGAGAGAGAAGGCAACCACCAAGTTGGCCTTGAAGGGGCAGGTTCCTCAGATGGAGAAAGAAAAGGCTATCCAAGGCAGGGGAGGCATCGTGAGCACAGGTGTGGAGGCGAGAACATCTTTATCTATTATCAGCTTAGGAAATGGTACCTTCACATACCTTGTTGGCCATGTCAGACACCTGGATGTTATCTTCCCGTTCCCTGCAGTTCCCCACAAGTCAGATGCATGTTTGTTCTTCCTCCCTAATAGCATGAGAATTCACACATTCCTGTCCACGCCCCTACCACTGCCTTGTTTTAAGCCAGTAGCATTTCCCAAATCTTAACTAATCTCCTGATTTCTAATTTTACCTGTCCTTCCAATACATCTTCACACTGAGAAATGCTTTAAATGGGACAGAGGGTCATTTTAAAAAACAATGAAATATTTAAAAACATGGGGGTCTTTTTACAGAAATCAAGAGAGTAAAATCCACTATGAAGATATAAGGGTTATGAACCAAATAACAAATATATAATTTGTAAGGGAAAAACTGTAGGAAATACAAGGAGAAATTTAAAATATGATAGCCATGAGAGATGTTAAATACCTCAGTTGCTGACAGAGTTAATACAAAATAAACCAAAAAATAAAGGTATGGAAGAAAGAGTAATTTAATAAGGTTGAGCTTATAGAGTTGTAAAGTGCTACACCCTGCAATTACACTATACCTGCATGATTTGTGTGGAGAAGAGACACAAACTTTATCCTCCATAGGGCACAGACCAGCCAGATGTGCAGACAAGAAAACAAAGCCACAATTTTGGCAAGTCTAAAAACATTAAGACCACAGCCAAAAACATTCAATATACCTGAACAAAAAAGAAAATAAATTATGGCTTCAACTCAAGAGATTAAAAATATTAATTTAAAAATAAATCTAAGGAAAGCAGAAGCAAAAAAAAAAAAAACTACTAAAAGTTGTTTTTTTTTTTTAATAAAAATTAGAATTGATGAGGAAGTCCAAGAGCAGACTTTCTAAAAATGAAAACAGATCAATTCCTAGTCTAGTCAAGAAAAAGAAAGGGAGAAGACCTTCACAGAAGAACAAGAAATGGAGTTTATTGGAAATAATTCTGTAGAATACTCTTAATGAAATGGGGGAAATATTAATCCAATTCTACTAAGTAGAAATAAAAAGGTTTCAAAGCAGGACAAATCATCTCTGGGAAAACAACAACCAAAAAAAGTATCTAAAAGGACATAAATCAAACTGTTAAGTGTTATTTCTTTGTAGGAGTAAGGGTGACTGTGGGGGTGGGTAGTATGTTGTCTACATTTTCCAGGGTTTCTACAAAGAACATGAGTGCCTTTTGTAATTGAAAACCAAAAGCACCCTTAGTTTTTTAAAGACTGCTTCTTGGAGTAAATTTCCAACTTACCTGGGGCCCTGCTGTGAGACCAGCTGCCATTCCTTCCTCCTCTGTCTCCTCCTCTTGGGGAATCCCAGGGTCTGAAGAAGGTGATTCTGGAGGAAGAGAAAGAAACCAATGAGGCAAAAAAGTTCACAGCTCACCAAACTAGAAAGCCTCACATTCTCACTCTGAAGAGCGTGTTCAGATGGTATTATAGGTCCCAGGGCTCAGTGGGGCTGAATTTGTAGAACTGCAATGGGGTATAAATTTTCGCATTTCCTTTTCCAGCTCAGAAGTTCCATCAATCCACTCAGACACAGAGAGGCATTAAAGTGTAAAGACTCGCAAGCATTCCAGATCCACCACTTCCCAGCAACTTTTATGTGATCCCTTGTAAAGTTCCTGTGAAGATTTAAACACAGACAGAGCAGCTGACACAATGCCTGGCATGTAAATATACAGTTTACAACTATTATCAATTACGTTCTTTGGAGAAAGTGGCTCTGCAAATTAAAGACATTTGCTTAATCAAAAGAAGAGCTAGTGACCAGGTGGGATTCACCCCAGGAATGCAAGGTTGCTTCAACACATGAAAAGCAATCTTTAGTACACTATCTTAACACAAAGGCGGCGG
>SJYX01012239.1:205905-225204 GCA_006410675.1 Oreotragus oreotragus | reverse complement strand
GGAGCGGAACCCATATGATCATCTCAGTGAACGCCAAGAGGCTATTTAAGAGAATCTGACACCTTTCGCTATAAAACACCTCCAGTAAACCAAGAACAGAAGGGGACTTCCTTAACTTGCTAAGAGCCATTTCCAAAAAGCCCAGAGCTAAAGACTGATGCTTTTCCTCTAAGATGAGGAATAAGACAAAGATGTCAGCTCTTGTCAGTTCTAGTCAGTATTACACTGGAAGTTCTAGCCAGAGCAATTAGGCAAAATCAAGCAAACAAACAAATCAATCGCAGCCAGATTGGAAAGGAAAAATTTAAACTCTTATTTGTGAATGGCATGATTTTGTACACAGAAAATCCTAAGAATCAACAGGAAAAACTAGCGTAGCTAAAAAGGTTCAGCAAGCTTGCAGGACACAATGTGACCAAACAATAAGAAGAGAACTCAATTAAAAATGGGCAAAGGACTGAATGAACAGTTCTCCAACTGTATTTCTATAACTAGCGATGGACAATCTAGAAAAGAGCATTAAAAGAACAAAACACCCAGGAATAAACTGAATATAAGAAGTGCAAGACATTACACTGAAGACTACCACATTTTTTAAGATCTTTTGTCTAATTCTTTTAAAATTAATTTATTTATTGAGGGATAACTGCTTTACAGAATTTTGTTTTCTGTCAAACTGCAACAGAATCAGCCGTAAGTATACATATATCCCCTCCCTTTTGAACTTCCCTCCTGTCTCCCTCCCATTCCACCCCTCTAAGTTAATACAGAGTCCCTACATGAGTTTCCTAAGCCACACAGAAAAGTCTCTATTTTTAAAAATAGCTATTTTAAAGATGGTCATGTAAGTTTTATGTTACTCTCTCCATACATCCCCCCTCGCCCCATGTCCATAGGTCTATTCTCTATGTCCGTTTCTCCACTGCTGCTCTGTAAATACATTCTTCAGTATAATTTTTCTAGATTCCGTAAATATGCGTTAGAATATGATGTTTATCTTTCTCTTTCTGACATACTTCACTCTGTATTTAGTCTTTAGGTTCATCCATCTCATTAGATCTGACTCAAATGCATTCCTTTTTATGGCTGAGTAATATTCCATTGTGTATAAGTAACACAACTTCTTTATCCATTCATCTGTTGATGGACATCTCAGTTGCTTCCATGTTCTAGCTATTGTAAACCGTGCAGCAATGAACAATGGGATATATGTGTTTTTTTTTTCATTTTTTTTTTCCTCAGGGTATATACCTAGGAGTGGGATTGCTGGGTCATATGGGTTTTTATTCCTATTTTTTTAAGGAATCTCCATACCGTCTTCCATAGTGGCTGTATCAATTTACATTCCCACAAACAGTGCAAGAGGGTTCCCTTTTTCCCACACCATTTCCAGCATTTATTATTTGCAGACTTTGATGATGGCCATTCTGACCGGTGTGAGGTGATATCTCATTGTAGGTTTGATTTGCACTTCTCCAATAATGAGCGATGTTGAGCATTTTTTCATGTGTTTGTTAGCCATTTGTATGTCTTTTTTGGAGAAATGTCTGTTTAGGTCTTTTCCCCACTTTTTGATTGGGCTGTTTGTTCTTCTGGTATTGAGTTATATTAGCTGCTTGTATATTTTGGAAATTAATCCTTTGTCAGTTGTGAAAACTACCAAATATTTTTAAAGGAAACTACAGAAGATCTAAATAAATGAAAAGCCATCCATGTTCATGGACTGAAAGACAATAATCCCGAGATTGCAAAAATACTCACTAAATTAATTTGGAGTTACTGCAGTCCTATCAAAATCCCAGCTGTTTTGTTAAATAAAAATTTAGGAGCTGCTCCTAAAATTCATATGGAATGCATGGGACATAGAACAATCAATCTGGAAAAAGAACAAAAGGTGGAAGACTCATAGTCACGATATCAAAACTTTCTACAAAGCAACAGTAATTAAAGTAGGGTGGTACTGGTAATGGATAGACAGATCAGTGGAGAAGAACTGAGAGTCCAGAAATAAATCCATACATTTATGGACAACTTATTTTCAACAAGAGTGCCAAGAAATTAAATTTCTTTCTAACAAAATAGAACTGGGACATCTAGATATCTACATGCAAAAGAATGAAGCTGGACTCCTACCTCACATCATCTATAAAAACGAACTTAGATTAGAACTTGGATTAGACTTAAATGTAAGAGCTAAAACTTTTAGAAGAAAATATAAATCTTTATAACCTCTGATTAGGCAATAGGTTTATTAGGCATGATATCAAAAGTACAAGGAAAAAAAGTTCAGTAGGAGTTCATAAAAATAAAAAACTTTGTGCTTTAAAGGACACTATCAAAATGAAAAGACCTGCAAATCACACAACTTCTAGGGTCTAATATCCAAAATATATACAGAATTCTCTATACTAAAAACTCAACAAAGAAGGACAAATAATCCAACTTAAAAATGAGCAATGGATTTGAGTAGATATTTAAATAAGATACAAAAAGCTAGTAAGTATATGAAAAGATGCTCAACATCTATAGTCACTGGAGAAATACATATCAAACCACTGTAAGATACCACTTCACACCCACTAAGATGGCTAAAATAAAAAAGACGCATTAAAATAAAGTACTGATGAGGATGTGTGAATGCCTATGTGCTCAGTCGCTAAGTCGTGTCTAACTCTGAGACTGTAGCCCGCCAGGCTCCTCTGTCCGTGGGATTTCCCAGCAGTGGGTTGCTATTTCCTTCTCCAGGGGATCTTCTGAACTAGGGCTCAAATCCATGTCTCCTGCATTGGCAGGGGATTCTTTACCACTGAGCCACGAGGAAAGCCTGGTGAGGACGTACAGAAACTGCCACTGGAAATGTAAAATGGTGCTGCCACTGTGGAAGACAGTCTCATAGTTCCTCAGAAAGTTAAACAGAGTTACCATACTTACACAGTAATTCCTCCTTTAAGCATAAACCCTAGCAAAATGAAAATAGGACCAAAAGAAAAGGTTTGCATGCATGTTTGTAACATTACTCATAAGAGCGCAAACTGGAAACCACTCAGACGTCCATCACCTGAGGCACAGATAAACAAAACATGCTATAATCCATGTAATGGAATATTATTTGGCCATAAAAAGGAAGTACACTTCTTCATGTTACAACATGGATGAACCTTGAAACATACTAAGGGAAAGACCCCAGACACATATACTGTATGATTCTCCTTTCATGAAAAGTCCAGAACAGGCAAATCCATAGGGACGGAATGATGAATAGCTGGCCAGGGACTAGGGGGAAAGGAGACTGTGGTGTAGTCCCAGTTTCTTTTTGAGATGATGAAAATGTTCTGGAATTAAATAGTCGCAATGGTTGCCTAACTTTGTGAATATAATAAAAGCCACTGAACTGTATACTTTCAAAATGATTATTATAGCATGCAAATTATATCTCAATTAAAAAAAAAAAACAAAAACCAAGAGTGGTAGTGTAGTCCTCAGAAACAACTCTAAAAAAAGCACACAGGTCTGAACACTGGTCTTACTACAGACCTCATGTTACTAGGCGGTACCTGTCCATTGTACTTATTTTCACCTTTGGTACTATGGGGAGGATGATAACCATCCTGCTTGTGTTCCCGGGTCTCTGAGGGAAGTCAGCGTGAAATGCTGAATGTGAAACTGCACTTGATGAGTGACAGACCAATTCCTGGTCTAGTGGAGGACGGCAATGCCTCAGTGGTTACTATTACATACACATTTGTTCTATTCTGTAAAGCATTCAAGGTACTTTCAAAAGCATCATTTTATTTGATGCTTACAGTTCTTAGAGGGGAACGAGGTAGTTAACGTCATTTTACCTTTTCCTCAATGAACAAACCCAAGTCAAGAGACCTGGCTGGTAGCCCCCAGCTTAAACAGGAATCCTAGCCTTCTAAATTCCCAGGATTCGCCAAGATTTCACAATCCAACTGGGTTGAACTCACCCTCAGTATCACGGGAAGCCAACAGGCTCCCATTCTGAGTATCCTTGGTTGCTTCAAGAAGGCTGGAAGATCACAAGCAATAGAGCAGGCTCTGAGCACCTCTCATTTTCCTTTCCAGGGCCCACTTCTTTTTAATGCCATAGGTACGTCAACAAATCAGAGTCAGGAATAGGATACTCAGAGATGATTCAGGACTGAGCTCTTCAGATTTTTTTGACCCCATAATTATTCAAAAAAGGACCGCCCCCAACTACTTGTGGAAAGGATAACGCTGAGTTCGGAAGCGGGTCACACAGCAGTACTAGCGCGCAGGCTGGAAGCCACGAACCGCTCCAACACTCCTTCTCACCTCCTTCCTCCAGCATCTGGGTCCCACCTCGCGCCACCGCCTCCCTGCAGTTCTCTGAGCGTCAGCGTCGCTTCACTGCGGCCCCAGCCCCGCTTTGGACTCTTCTCGCAGGCCTCTCCCCTCAACGGCCGGATCTGAGACTGCGGGGCTGAGCCGGGTCCGTCCTGTCCGGCGAGTCTTTCATTGTCTCCACAGCCACAGCGGGGCCTCGGCTGGGGAGCCCGTGACGCAATCGCCGACTCGGTCTCTAGCGGAACACCGCTTGAAAAAGCCCGCTGCTCTCTACGTGAAAAGGCTCCAGGCCACCACTACCGCTTGGAGCTCAGAAAACGCGGTCGCAGGCCCGCTTCTGAGCCAAAGGGGGACGCGCCTTAAAAACGTCACTTCCGGACACGCGCACATGCCTCCTTGCGCACGGGACTCCATCTCCCAGAAATCGCTGCGCTCTGTTCCTGGTCGAAGGCTTTTCTCGCTCCCGGAACGAGGCTGTGACCCACACACCTTCCTAGACCAGGCTTCCGGCTGATCCTGCTCCCGGAATGTGTTTCCCGTCACGCTTTGTTGTACATGCCTTGCAGGGGTCCATCCACCGAATCGAAAGACTCCGGCGTCTTCGATAGGAAGCAACTTGGCCGCTAAGGCTCCGGGAGCGCTGAAACGCATCGTCGCTGAGCGCCTGGTTTCTCAATGATTTGACGTGTCCAGGACTGCGGCTCGGCGAGGTCCTCTCGCTAGTCCTTCAGCTCAGGGCCCAATCCCAGCCACCTTCACTGGTCTAGGAGTTTGGGGGCAGGGGATTAAAGGAAATGAGGGCCCCCTTAGTGTGAACAGGGCAGTCACAGGTTAGCTTGGAACGCTCAAAGTATCCATCAGCAGGAGGGAACGTCTTTCAGTAATTTCAGGGGCAGGAGCACACTTTAATAGAGATGGAGGGAGGAGTTTCCTGAATAGTCGGCCCTTGGAGGCTTCTGTGCTGCCAAAGGGGATATTTCAAAGTGGGCTTCCTCAGAGCATTGATGAAAATTTCCCACAAGCCTGTTGATCTTCACTAATCAAGCAATTTTCTAATGATCAATTTAGTTTTAGAGATATCTTTTGACGTTAAGGAGAGAAGAATGTATTACCTGGGCAACAGAAATGAGTTTGGGGGGTCCTGAACCTCTTTCCATTTTGTCTCTGTCCCTTTTAATCACTGGTGGTAGTGTCTTTCCCAATATAATTCTAACTTTGTGGGGTCTTCTATGAACTTACTGGGATTCACTCCATGAGACAACTCACACCCACAGATCTCTTTGAGATAAGCCCTTCTCTACCTTAGGCTTTCAGTGTCACGTCTTTTTGGCTTTTCCTACTGTTGATGGCATTCTTATGAGAAGACTGCTGAAGTGGTTTGCCGTTCCCTTCTCCAGTGGACTGGCTTCCCTGGTGGCTCAGAGGTTAAAGCATCTGCCTGGAGTGCTGGAGACCTGGGCTCGACTCCTGGGTCGGGAAGATCCCCTGGAGAAGGAAATGGCAACCCACTCCAGTCTTTTAATCACTGGTGGTAGTGTCTTTCCCAATATAATTCTAACTTTGTGGGGTCTTCTATGAACTTACTGGGATTCACTCCATGAGACAACTCACACCCACAGATCTCTTTGAGATAAGCCCTTCTCTACCTTAGGCTTTCAGTGTCACGTCTTTTTGGCTTTTCCTACTGTTGATGGCATTCTTATGAGAAGACTGCTGAAGTGGTTTGCCGTTCCCTTCTCCAGTGGACTGGCTTCCCTGGTGGCTCAGAGGTTAAAGCATCTGCCTGGAGTGCTGGAGACCTGGGCTCGACTCCTGGGTCGGGAAGATCCCCTGGAGAAGGAAATGGCAACCCACTCCAGAACTCTTGCCTGGAGAATCCCATGGTGGGAGGAGCCTGGTAGGCTACAGTCCATGGGGTCGCAAAGGGTCGGACACACTGAGCCACTTCACTTCACTTCACTTCTCCAGTGGACCACGTTTTGTTAGAACTCTGCTCCATGACTCATCCATATTGGATGGCCCTACATGGAACGGCTCATAGTTTCTTTGAGTTAGACAAGGCTGTGATCCATGTGACCAGTCCATGGGGTCGCAAACAGCTGGACGCTACTGAGCAACTAAGCTGAACTGAACCTTAGGCTTGTGTGATTTTTAGGCTTACAACTTTGGAGATCAGAAGGTTGAGATGGATCTCCCTGGGCTAAAGTCAAGGTGTTTTCCGGGCTATGTTCCTTCTGGAAACTGTAGGCAAAGAGTCTGTTTTTGTTGCTTTTTCCAGCTCCCAGAGGCCGCCTGCAGCTACTGGGCTTTTCTAGCTGATGTGTTCTGCCCGTGCCACAGGGTAAGCAGGTGCTAAACCCCTAATAGCCACTAGGAGGTAGAAGAGGGTTTCCTGCCTTAGTCTTGCAAGCCCACCTGTGGCCACGGCGAGGTAGCAGAGTGCTTCGCGTCTCAGTTGGTTCAGTCGCTCAGTCCTGCCTGCCTTTTTGGGATCCCATGGACTGCAGCACACCAGGCTCCCCTGTTCTTCACTATCTCCTGGAGTTGGCTCAAGGTCAAGTCCATTGAGTCGGTGATGCCATCCAGCCATCTCATCCTGTTGCCCCCCTTCTCCTGCCCTCAAATCTGTTCCCAGCATCAGGGTCTTTTCCAGTGTCTGCTCTTCACATCAGGTAGCCAGCCACAGTATTAGGTCTTCAGCTTCAGCATCAGTCCTAAAGAATACTCAGGGTTGATTTCCTTTAGGATTAACTGGGTTGGTCTCCTTGCTGCCCAAGGGACTCTCAAGAGTCTTCTCCAACATCACAGTTTGAAAGCATCAGTTCTTTGCCACTCAGCTTTCTTAATGGTCCGACTCTCACATCCGTTCATGACTACTGGAAAAATCATCAGTCGGTCAGTACAGTTGCTCAGTCGTGTCTGAATCTTTGGAACCCCATGGACTGCAGCATTCCAAGGCTCCCTGACCATCACCAACTCCCAGAGTTTACTCAAACTCATGTCCATAGAGTCAGTGATGCCATCCAACCATCTCATTCTCTGTCGTCCCCTCTCCTCTCGCCTTCACTTTATCCCAGCATCAGGGTCTTTTCAAATGAGTCAGCTCTTCACATCAGGTGGCCAAAGGATTGGAGTTTCAGCCTCAACCGCAGTCCTTCCAGTGAACATTCAGGATTGATTTCCTTTAGGATGGACTGGTTGGATCTCCTTGCAGTCCAAGGGACTCTCAAGTCTCCTCCAACACCACAGTTCAAAAGCATCAGTTTGTCGGTACTCAGCTTTCCTTATAGTCCAACTCTCACATCATAGTTTTGACTACATGGACCTTTATTGGCAGTGATGTCTATTCTGCTCCATCCACTGCGTGGAGTTAGGGAATTTCTTGCCATAGGTTCTTAAAAGCCAGGATCCTCCTGAAAATTGTTCTGGGGGTGCTAGTGGGTGATGGATGGATATTGGCTGGCAGCACACTCTTCCATCCCAGGCTAGGTAAAGCACAGCTTCTGCACCTGTCCTCTGGGGCCATTTCATCCTGCCCCACTTCTCCATGGACGCGTGCCTGATGGTCCTGGACTGGGTTCCTGCAGTAGACACAGGACTGTCAGCTGGGGCTGCCTAAGTCCCTGAAGCATCTTGTGCTGTCATGGGAAGGCCTCAAGGAATATAAGGGAACCTCTGAAGAGTGTGTGTGTCCATAGTCCTTGGTACTATAAGTAGGTGCTAGTAGCAATCAGAGGTTGCTGAGGGAATAGGGTAGAAAATAAACACTTATAAAGATTTCAAATATTCTCCTATGAAGTACCCCTTGAGCCTCACATGTCAGCTTTTTCTCATCTCCACCACAGCCTCCCACCCGCACCCGCACGGTCTCACCACCACCACCACATGAAGCTGATCTGAGTGCTGACTCAGTGCCACCCTCACATCTGAGTGCTCTACACGATCATCTCCTTCCATCCTCGTAACAACCCCACAAGGGAGGCAGCATCATTGTGCCCATCTTACAGATGGGTAAACTGAGGTTTAGGGAGGTTAAGTGACTTGTCCAGGTCTCTCCACTGCTCTGCCCTGGACCACTCCATGCTTCCGCTGCCCTTCTCTCCAGTCTCATTTGGTCTCATTACAAAGCTTAATGTGTCAAGGTGGGCATATGATGGAGGTTGCACAACCTGAATAAAGTGAAAAAAACAGGTTCTGGAACGAAAAGTTCCCCTTTCTGTGTAGTGATGCTGGAAAGTGTGTGAAGGGAGAGATCTTTAAAGACAGAACCAAATTCTAAACAGTGGTTCTGTTTGGAAAGGTACAGGTGTGAATTTTTTTTATCTGAATAAAGGAGTTAATGTAGAATAGTGCATAGCAGATGGTTAACTGCTATAAAAACAATTATATTGAAGAAATCAGTGTTTTCTAACAGTGTTTTCTAATTTTCCTATAGTAAATGGGTATTATACAACAGAAAATAAAAGTAATTTGAAAAAAGACTTCTGGCTCCATTAAAGTTAATATGAAGAGAGGAACATTTTTTTGCAGAAGGAACTCAATCAAATTTGCTGACTAATGGAACCCCAGGAAGGAGTGAGAAATGACTCCAAGCACCAGAGGCAAGCCTGGCTGACCATGAGGAAGGGATCCATAGATGTTCCTGGCAAGACTCAGTTCATGGGAGGCCTGCTTTTATGGGAGGGACAAGAAAATGCCCTTCTTGACTGCAGCCCACACAAAGAGCTCATGACCTGATTTTCTGAGTCAAATATTTATTTGGCAAATTTCCTCCCTGATAATGCAGCCATGTGAGAGGAGATATCACAGGCCATCACCCAGCCTCCAAAGCGTCTCCAGAAAACCAGGAACCAAGAGCCGCCCTCCTCCGCTGTCACTTTCGTGGCATGATGGAGTCGGCGTGTGGAGGACTGACCACAGGACAGCAAAGCGTCTCCGAGATGTTCCTTCTCCCGGATCACAGGGCAGCAGTAGAAACTGGACCCAGCAGCTGGGAACCTCGTCCCTGCGCTTCCCTGGGCGGGAAGGAGGGACCCCAGAGGACAAGGCTCTGAGGGGCTGCCGTCCTGGCTCCTGACTCCCTGGGGACAGCCAGGGGTTCCAGGCTCCCAGCAGAGGCTCAGTTTGGAGTCACAGGTAGGCCCCATCCCCTCCGAGGCTCAAAGCAGGTGCAGCAAGTGGGATAGCCGCTCACAAGAAGAAGCTGTCATCGCCCCTCAAAGTGGGCTGTGATTTGCTCCAAAGTCTTCCCTTTGGTCTCAGGGACACAGGCCAGAGTGAAAAGGACACCGAAGATGCAGAAGGCAGAGGCAAGCCAGAAGGCACCATAGGGCCTGAGCACCTCCTGCGAAGACAGCGGCAAGGCTGTGACATGATGCAGGAGCCCTCCTGGGCCAGGAGCCCTCCTGGGCCCAGAAGCCGAGGCCTCACCCCACCATGCCCAGGCTCACGGGTGTAGAGGAGGGTCTGGTGGGCCATCCAGAAGCCTGAGCTGAACACTGTGCAAGCTGTGGATGGTGTGCGGTGGGGACACTGAGCTCAGTGTGACGAAGTGACTGCCCCCAGGTCAGAGGCCCACCACCAAGTGACAGCTGGCCTCCCATCCCCAGGGTCCGACTCCAGGGCCCAGAGACTTCCCTCTCCGCTCAGTATGGCCCTGCCCTCTGTGGTCCCTGCCGCCTTAGGAGTCTGTCTCCTTGGTGCCGGAGGAAATGGGTGAGCTCTCAGTGGGTGGTGATGGGGCCGTGTGCACACATAGGGACACTCAGGGCCCATGAGCGGAAGGGAGAGGGAGCAGCGGCCCTGGGTCACAGGCGGTGCACCCTCCCCGCCCAGCCCCAGTGCCATCCCAGCTGCCAGAAGCAAAGGCCGCCACTTCCAGCCCTTCTGCCTCGGGCACCTGGCCACCCCACCCGCCCTCCTTGAAGCCTTTCTCCTGGCCTCTCAGTGACAGCCAGACCACTCTTAGGTCCCTTGCCACCGTCCCCTCCTCGACTGTCGGCCCCCTCCAAGCTCCTGGAATTCCCCTTCCCTCCAGGTATTTGATCTGGTCTTCGTGATGCGCTCCCTGGAGCAGCGCAGGCCCTACGGGGTCCAGGCCAGCGCCAAGCATTCACGCCAATCATGACCGGGCCTCCCCTTGCCCCAGCCCAGCCTCCTGGTGGTTCATCCTCCCACCACTGGCCACTGTCGTACCAGCCCTTGTCATAAAGGGGGCCCTGTCCATCTCATTCACTGCTGCTCTGGCACCCTAAACAGGCCTGGACGTGGCAGGTACCAGGAGCCCTGGGGGGAGCGGGGGGAGAATGACTGAACAGATGGCTTGACTGTCTGCACAGAGCGGCGCCGCACTGGACCGGAGGCCTTCAGGCCGGGACTACGTCTGCATCAGCCCATCCGCCAGCTGGCGGCAAAGATGTGTAACCGAACCGATGCTCCCGTCAGCTCTAAGAGGGAGGCACTGTCCCTCTTCTCTGCTTTGAGGCAAGGAGGCTGGTTCAGAGAAAGGGAAGCAGCACACTCAAGGTCACACAGCGGGAAGTGGCCAAGGCGGGGATGGGGCCCAGCCTGAACTCCAAAGGTGGAGCTTCTCACGCAGCCTTGCTTCCCAAAGTCCCCAAAGTCCAGAGGGGGAGGAGGTCAGTCCTGCTGTCCTTCCAGCTCAACAGCCTGGAGGGTCCCCAGTGGTCACAGCCTGGGTTCTGTGCCTGCCCCAGCCCGTGTGCTTCCCTGCACCCCCGACTAGGATAGGCTCGCAGGCTGGTGGGGCTTCAGCCTGCAGGCAAGGCTGCCAACCCCGAGTCTGTCACAAGAGTAATTCTGAAAGGTACTTTTCTGCCAGCTGTGGCAGGGGGAGCCTGTCAGGGCCTGCACTCACCATGAGGCTGCTGAACTCTTTGGTCACTAGAAAGGCCATGAACCAGTTGGTGAGGACGCAGACGCCGGTGGCCATGCCCTTGACGTGCAGGGGGAAGATCTCAGACATGAGGAGCCATGGGATGGGCCCCCAGCCCACAGCGAAGCCTGCAAGGGCAAGAAAGGCCTCAGGTCCATGGGGCCGGGAGGCCCTCGGCTCGCCGAAGACCCCCCCGGGCTGAAGTGGGGACCGGATTCAGCCTGGGGACTCAGGTCACTCCCCTCACTTCGGACGCGTCAGGCCTTGGCTCTACAGAACAGCACGGGAACGGGGCGGCTCAGAGGGCACTTGTGGGGGTGACGTGAAAGGAGCAGAGGGGGGCTGAGCCGGTGCCTGTCACAGAGCTGTAAACCCAGGGCTGAGGCCGAGCAGGCCGGGACTCCCGGGAGCCATGAGAACCTGGCAGCAAGGGCGGCCCCCTCAACCTCCCCTCAGCCCCCCACTCACCAGCGATGAAGAGGCACATGCTGCCCACCGCCAGCCAGGCCAGCCCCACGTTGGTATCGGCAGGCTCCATGGAGACGAGCGCCGGGAGGTCCAAGTGCGAGGAGTTGCTGGGGCCACCCTCGGTCAGCTTGAAGTAGGCGCCAAAGGAGCTGGTACTGAACACCATGACCACACCTGCGGGTGGAGGGCGGTGGTGGGCAGGGCAGTGGGAGGGCATGAGGCGGTGGCCCGCAGCCCGGGCACGGGACAGTTGGGGGGCTGGCGGTCAGTGCATGGTGTCCCCAGCAGGCATCCTGGGCTCCTCCGTGAGGGGCAGTGAGTGGAGCCCTGCCGGGGCACCCTCGCCCCAGCCTGGCCCTCCCAGCCCCAGCTTGGCCCTCACACCTCAGCCGACCCCAAGAAGCTTCTGGAAGCAGACCCTCCCGGGTTTGAGGAAGCAGGAGCAACCACCAGCAGCCAGGCGCACTTCCCCAGCAGCACCGAGGGCCCGGCTGCCCACGAGGCGCCTCCTTTGCATTGCGCGCTGATTCTCGCCTGCCACCGCCACCAGCTCCACCTCCGTTTCAGAGGGGAAGTCGGCTCAGGTAGTCACTTGCCCAGAGAGGACCCAGGCCGTCGGTTCGGTTCCCTCACTGTAAGCCGGGCCCTGGAGGGGCCTTCTCCCAGGTTCTCTGCCCAGGGCAAGGCCGCAGCAGAGCGGTGCGCGCAGGCCTGGCCAGGAGCCAGTGCTCCCCGGAAGTCCTGCCCGTGCCCTTGGGGACACAGCCCTTGTTCTCCTCCCACAACGTGCTGACCTCAGCAAAGGCCCTCCAGCCTGTGGTGGGAGGCCCCCAGTCGTGCAGAGGACAGAGCCATCCCCCTGGGGCCTTACCAGACAAGGTCAAGAGCAGCCTCCGCCCGGCTCTGTCCATGATCAGGGCCGCCGTGGTGGTGAACAGCACCTGGATGACGCCCACGATGACTGAGGCCAGGCTGCTGTCCTGGGAAGACGGGCCAGGAGGGTCAGACGGACACCCTGGGCCCGGGCCCTACCCACACGGCCTCCGGGTGAGGCAGGCCGGGGCAGAGGCCTCTTTACCTTGAACTTGGCCTCCTCAAAGATGGTCTCTGCATAGAACATGACGGCATTGACGCCCGACAGCTGCTGGAAGGCCATCAGGGAGATGCCGATGATGAAGGGTTTGTAGACGCCAGGATGCCGCAGCTGGGCCACGTGGAAGCCCTGCTCAGATGGACACTGGGCATCAGGGCTTCTCTCTACCTCTCCTGAGGGCGCCCTGGCTCTGAGCTCACCACCATTCTGGGGCCTGGTGGAGTGAGGGAGCCTCTGTGTTTTGTCACAGCCCCACCTGTAGCCTCTGCTTCAGGTCCCCGCATCACTTTAGCCTCCCCATTTGTAAGATGACAGGATCCTCCCCTCCCCACGGCTCTTCCTGATTTGCTGGGGGATCCATGGAGATGCTCTATGAGCAGAGAACCCAGGGTTCCCGAGTCCCACCAGCCTTGGGTCTGGGTCTGGGCCGAGCACCTTCACCGGCCCCACTGATCCTTACCACCACTGCCAGGTATGTGCTATGACCCCACTTTACAGGGGAAGAAACTAAGGTTAAAGATGGGACGGTCACACAGCAGGTAAGGGGGAGAGACTCAACATTCTCCCTGGCCCTACAGCTCCCTGTTTCAAAATTCCAAGTCCTCAAGTCCCCATGTGCACTCTCCTCTGATATGGCCCGGCCCTTCTCTTGCAGGGACAGGGAGATCGGTGCTCAGGCTTCCACAGGGATGGCTAAGACTTGGGTCTGGCCAAGTAGTGGCCCACAGGACATCACTCCCAAGCTCACGGGCCCTTGTGTGTATGTGTGTGAGCACACACGCGTGCAGCCGAGCTGTGTTGACCTCTGGGGCGATACTCCCGGGTCCCCCTCCCCGCGTGCTGGCTCCCAGCCCCTCACCTGGTGCTCAGCCCCAATGGGAGGCTCCTCCCAGCCCAAGGCAGAGCCCCACAGGAACTGCATGGCGGCCATGGCCTCCTGGCGCTTGTGCTGAGACAGCAGGAAGCGAGGGGTCTCAGGCATGAAACACATAAGCAGCAGCATGAAGGAGGGGGGCACGCAGCCCAGCACAGCCAGCCAGCGCCACTCGAGTACCCAGCCTGGGGGTGCGGGGGAGAGATGTCAGAGCGGCGTGAGCCAGCCCGGATCTTCTCGGGGAGCACTGGCCCCCTGCCAACCCAGGGACTCTGCTTAAAGGGTGGGGACCCCAGTGTCTTTGCAGGACTCCCCAGGGTTTGTCATTGATGTTGTCATTTTTATTGTTAAGTGTGGAAACGAGGTGGGGGATGTTTATCAGTGAAGGTTTATGCAGCCACTAAACAAAGGTGCTCGCTCTGTATTGCCATGATATACGGCACCATCAGTCTGAAAGGGAGTGGGGGCAAGAGTGTGCACAGGCCTCCACCCGGTAGACTGACTGAGAAGCAGGCAAGGCTGGCTCCTCCGGCAGGAAGAGGGACAGAGAGGAAGTGGGGGCTTTTCACTGAAAAACGTCAGTCAGAACTCACAGAAGCTGATCAGTGAAAGTATGGCTTATGATGACCTGGAGGAAATCCTATAGGTGTGACTATACCCATGTGACCCTGAGTATCCGTGTCTACACAGTGGCTCTGGGACACTGCTGGCCCCACAAGGCAGCCAGACTGCAGCCAGGACTCTGAATGAGAGTCAGGATGCTAAGTGGGTAGGAAGGAAAGACCACGGACCTGCATGTCGTCCACTCTGAGGAACCAGAGGGCACATGCCCTGGACCCTGCCACTGCCCATCCAGCCCCAAACCCCCATCCCCTCGTGGTTCTCAGGCCGTCCCTTGACAATTCTTATTGGGGCCTGCTGCCAGGCACTTTTTACAGCGTCAGTTAATTTAATCCCTCAACAGCCTTGGACTAGGTAAAGTTAATCTCCACGTGAAGACAGGGAACCTGAGGCTCCCAGGGGCAGTTGACTAGGCCAAGGTCACACAGCTAGTAAGTGGCATATTCCCCTAATCTTGGGCTGCCAGATATGAAGCCTGCCTTTCCTCTACCCGAGTTCATTCCAGGGTGCCTCTGGAAGCTTCCTCTTGCTTCTGGAACCTTCCTCATGCTGGCTCCAGCTCTGACCCTTGGGTTCTCTGAAACCTGCCTCCTTCAGGCTGCAAATCCAGTACTGATTCTCAGGGAGACACATTTGCGCCCTCCAAGCTCTTACGCTAAAGACTTTCCCTGCAGCCTGGTCACCGCACAGGGAGGTACTGCTCTAACTCGTCAGCCTTCCCTACACTCCTGGAATGGGCTTCTGCCCCAGGAGAAATGAGGACATCACCTTCTCCAGCTCTCCTCAGAATACTGTTACAAGACCCACATGACCCAGGGTTCTCAGGGAAGTGGTCTGGGAACGTGGCATCTTGGGCAGTGGCTGTGTGACCTTGGGCAAGTCCCCTGACCTCTCTGAACTTCAGTTTCTACATCTGTAAGATAGTCAAACATCCATGAACAGTCACCACAAAAGATAATAAGAAAATCATACCTGCCAGGTAGGCTAGGAGGATGCCTGTGACCACCATCAGCTGCACACAGGAGCCGAGCAGCCCTCGCATCTCAGGGTAGGCAATTTCAGAGATATAGACCTGTTAGTAATTAAGACGAGAGTGTACTCGGGGTCCAGGAGTTCTTAAAACTGAAAAGTCTCAGCCATTCAGAGCTGAGGAGAGCCTCGAGTGGGGGTACTTGCAGGCCCAGGGGACCCCTAACTCCAGGTCCCTGGCCACCAGAGATCCCCACCATGTAATCCACAGCATATGTTTAAAGGGTATATATGTGGACACTGTGTGTGTGTGCGGGGGAGTGCAGAGCTTTTTAAACTTTCATGTAATTGTATACCCTTGACAAGAGTTGACTCATTGGAAAAGACTCTGATGCTGGGAGGGATTGGGGGCAGGAGGAGAAGGGGACGACCGAGTATGAGATGGCTGGATGGCATCACTGACTCGATGGACGTGAGTCTGAGTGAACGCCGAGAGATGGTGATGAACAGGGAGGCCTGGCGTGCTGCGATTCATGGGGTTGCAAAGAGTTGGACACGACTGAGCGACTGAACTGAACTGAACATAGTAGGTGTGTAGAGCTTCCCTGGTGGCCCAGTGGTAGAGAATCTACCTGCCAAGCAGGAGATACAGGCTCCATCCCTGGGTGGGGAAGCATCCCTGGAGAAGAAAATGGCAACCCACTCCAGTATTCCCGCCTGGGAAATCCCATGGACAGAGGAGCCTGGCGGGGTATAGTCTGTGGGGTCACAGAGGGTCAGATATGAGACTTGGCAACTAAACAACAGATGTGTGGTGGGCCCACGATTCCGCCTTTCTAACCACCTCCAGGAGACACACAGCTGCTGACNTGCTGCGATTCATGGGGTCGCAAAGAGTCAGACACGACTGAGCGACTGAAATGAACTGAACTGAACTGATACTTTACTTTTTATACTTTATAATTATTTTATTCTTTTTATACTTTATAATTTCAACATATGAAATCTTCAAGGATTAACTATCAAATTTGTGTGAATCTGTTTTCTGCTGATTCTTATTGATGGTGGTTGATTTCTTCATTTGTATGTTGATTTTGTTAAATTGTGTGCTCTAGTAACTATGAACACTATTTGTTGCAATCATTTGAGAATTGTATTAAAATTCAGTGTTCTAGAAATAATTTCTGCTTGTTTCAATCAACTACCCTAAAACGGGACCAACTTAACACCCTTTAAATTTTTGCCTTGGACTTTTTGTGCCCATGCTGATAGAAATGCTGACTCTAAAACTACTAAAACAAACATTTACCAGATAGTTATTTATTCTGAGAATCTTCTGCTATCTGGTGAATTTTACTTGTTTTTGTTTTTCTTTATCCAATGATGTGTTAAATTATATTCAGATTGTATGTGGGTGGGGCGTTCTCCTCCTGTACTTATACCCTATGATTTGCTTCTATTCTCCTTGCCAAGAGGACATGAAAACCCTTGATGTCTTTGGGCTGCCAGAGTTGAGCAGATGTCCTCAGTGATAATGTATTTCTAGGGCTCACTTATTCATTGGGCACTTACATTCCAGCATTTACTAGAATAGATTATTTGTTTCCTTCACCACTAGCTTGGCTGTTTCTATGTTTGTATGCTGACATCATTTACCATTTTCAGAGTTTGATGTTTCATGAACTTACTGTAAACTGAGATATTTCAAAAGCTTAAGTGTTTTAATCTATGATATTTTTGTTTTCCAGAAGTATTCCATACTGAATTATATTTTCAGTATGTAGAGAAGACACTACACATGGGCATCACCAATGGTCAACACCGAAATCAGATTGACTATATTCTTTGCAACCAAAGATGGAAAAGCTCTATACAGTCAGCAAAAACAAGACCGGGAGCTGACAGTGGCTCAGATCATGAATTCCAAATTGCCAAATTCAGAATTAACTTGAAGAAAGTAGGGAAAACCACTAGACCACTCAGGTGTGACCTTAATCAAATCCCTTATGATTATAGAGTGGAAATGAGAAATAGATTTAAGGGACTGGATCTGCACATATCAGAGTGCCTGATATGGACAGAGGTTCGTGACATTGTACAGGAGACAGTAATCAAGACCATCTCCAAGAAAAAGAAATGCAAAAAGGCCAAGTGGCTGTTTGAGGAGGCCTTACAAATAGCTGTGAAAAGAAGAGAAGTGAAAAGCAAAGGAGAAAAGTAAAGATATACCCATTTGAATGCAGATTTCCAAAGAGTAGCAGAAACAGATAAGAAAGCCTTTCTCAATGATCAGTGCAAAGAAATAGAGGAAAACAATAGAATAGAAAAGACTAGAGATCTCTTCAAGAAAATTAGAGATATCAAGGGAATATTTCATGCAAAGATGAGCTCAATAAAGGACAGAAATGGTATGGACCTAACAGAAGCAGAAGATATTAAGAAGAGGTGGCAAGAGTACACAGAAGGACTGTACAAAAAAAGATCTTCATGATCCAGATAATCATGATGGGGTTATTACTCACCTAGAGCCAGACATCCTGGAATGTGTAATCAAGTGTGCCTTAGGAAGGAAGCATCATTATGAACAAAGCTAGTGGAGTGATGGAATTCCAGTTGAGTTACTTCAAATCCTAAAAGATTATGCTGTTACCATGCTGTACTCAATATGCCAGGAAATTTGGAAAATGAGGCAGTGGCCACAGAACTGGAAACGGTCAGTTTTCATTCAAATCCCAAAGAAGGGCAATGCCAATGGATGCTTAAACTACTGCACAATTACACTCATCTCACATGCTAGCAAAATAATGCTCAAAATTCTCTAAGCCATGTTTCAACAACATGTGAACTATAAACTTCCAACCATGAGCTAATTTTAGAAAAGGCAGAGGAACCAGATATCAAATTTCCAACATCTTCTGGATCATCAAAAAAAGCAAGAGAGTTCCAGAAAAACATCTACTTCTGCTTTATTGATCATGCCAAAGCTTTTCACTGTGTGGATCACAATAAATGGTGGAAAGTTCTGAAAGAGATGGGAATACCACCTAACCTATTTGTTGAGAAATCTGTATGCAGGTTAGGAAACAACAGTTAGAAGTGGACCTGGAACAACATACTGCTTCCAAATAGGAAAAGGACTATGTCAAGGCTGTATATTGTCACTGTGTTTATTTAACTTATATGCAGAGGACATCATGAGTAATGCTGGGCTGGATGAAGCACAAGCTGGAATCAAGATTGCTGGGAGAAATATCAATAACCTTGGATATGCAGATGATACCACCCTTATGGCAGAAGTGAAGAACTAAAGAGCCTCTTGATGAGTGAAAGAGGAGAGTGTAAAAGCTGGCTTAAAACACAACATTCAGAAAACTAAGATCTTGGCATCTGGTACCATCACTTCATGGCAAATAGATGAGGAAACAGAGGAAGCTGTGGCTGACTTTAATGTTTTGGGGTCCAAAATCACTGTAGATGGTTACTGCAGCCATGAAATTAAAAGACGCTTACTCCTTGGAGAAAAGTTATGACCAACCTAGGCAGCATATTAAAAAGCAAAGACATTACTTTGCCAACAAAGTTCCATCTGGTCAATGCTATGGTTTTTCTAGTAGACATGTATGGATGTGAGAGTTGGACTATAAAGAAAGCTGAGCACTGAATAACTGATGCTTTTGAACTAGGGTGTTGGAGAAGACTCTTGAATCCCCTTGGACTTCAAGGAGATCCAACCAGTCTATCCTAAAGAATATCAGTCCTGAATAGTCATTGGAACAACTGATGTTGAAGCTGAAATTCCAATACTTTGACCACTTGATGCAAAGAACTGACACTTTAAAAAAGACCCTGATGCTGGGAAAGTTTGAAGGTGGGAGAAGAAGGGGATGACAGAGGATGAGATGTTTGGATGGCAACACCAACTCAATGAGCATGAGTTTGAGTAAGCTCCAGGAGTTAGTGATGGACAGGGAGGCCAGGCGTTCTGTGGTCCATGGGGTCACCGAGTTGGACAGGCCTGAGTGACTGAATTGAACTGAACTGAATTATTGT
>SJYX01012239.1:189595-200333 GCA_006410675.1 Oreotragus oreotragus | reverse complement strand
AGGGAGCTCAGCCCAGTGTTCTGTGACTACCTAGAGGAGTAGGATAGGGAGGGAGATGGGAGGGGGTTTCAGGAGGGAGGGGACATATGTATACCTGTGGCTGATTCATGTTGATATATGTCAGAAACCAACACAATATTGTAAAGCAATTATCCTCCAATTTAAAAAAATTAAAAATCATTCTAGTACATAATTAATTACATATTTCTAGCTCCTAATGGAAAAGTAAGGACATCTCTCTCCCAGTTTTCCAAATTCATTTAAAAATAGAAATTACACAGAAATGGTGCTAATTAATAATCATTTTTAAAAAACTATAACAGTGTTAGAGTATAACAAAGTTTGCCATAGGAAATTTTGAGTTATTTCAGCAATACTGACAGCAGAAAGCATGTGAATGGGGAAGAAATCAGAGCAAATAATGACCCAAATCACTAGGAATATTTGAGCCTCTTCTCAAAGAAGCCTCCATGAATTTCTAAGTCAAGAACCAAAAAAGCATCATATGGAGGGTGAGTGGGAGAGGGAAGCATCAGATTAATTCATGAAAGAGCTATATTAAATTCACTTGGCTCTTAGGGTAACTTTTCTTTTACTCTCTATAAATTGAGCATCAATTCTTGCCCACAGTACAAACCTTGAGAACTCCTATAATGAATTTATAGATAAATTAATATATTTAGAAGAAATTAGGAAGTGTTGTCTTAATAATGTAGTGAACAGAGTGAGGTGTCAGTTGAACCTCTTCAACAGACAAGGAAAAAAATATGGAGAGATAAGAAGACAATTTGGTAAAGCAGTAAAATATACTGAACTGCCTCACCTTTTCAGAGTAAAGCCCTAATTGGCAGTTGGTATCTGTTCATTTTGTCTGCTTTCTTTGCTTTTCATTCCTACTTGTGAGCCTTGCCTATTAAAGTATCTGTTTTAGTTATAAACAAATAATCCACATTCCCATTCAAGAGGCAGATTTGTTTGTTACCTATCTAATATTATCCTTTGCCAGATATCTATTCTAACATCACACTTCGTTAATAGTGTAAACAAAAAAAATAGTGTTAGTCGTTCTATCATTCCAACTCTTTGTGACCCCATCAACTGTAGATCATCAGATTCTTCTGTCCATGAAATTCTCTGGGCAAGAATACTGGAGTGAGAGTAGCCATTCTCTTCTCCAGGACCATTCCCTGATCTAGGGATAGAATCCAGGTCTTCTGCATTGCAGGCAGATTCTTTACCCTCTGAACCATTGGGGAGCATTAATAAATACAACTAAACAACTGAGGAAGCTTACCTGGTAGCTCAGCTGGTAAAGAAGTCACCTGTACTGTGGGATACCTGGGTTTGGTCCCTGGGTTGGGAAGAACCCCTAGAAAAAAGAATAGCTACACACTCTATTATTCTGGCCTGGAGAATCCCATGGACTCTATAGTCCATGGAATCACAAAGAGTCAGACACAACTAAGTGACTTCACTTTTTACTTTAAATAACCAGGACCCAGCCTCTCAGTAAAACCATTAGCATGAAAGAGAAGACCCAAAGGGATGACAGAGGACAAGATGGTTGGATGGCATCACTGACTCAACGGACATGAGTTTGAGCATGTTCCTGGAGATGGTGAAAGACAGGGAAGCCTCATGTGCTGCAGTCCATGGGGTCACAAAGAGTTGGACACAACTGAGTGACTGAAAACAACAACAAGATGAACAAAATGACTGATTCTAGGGAAAAGATAATATAGCCATAAATATAGAAAACAATTTCAGTTAGTATCCTCAGAATCACTGAATGAGTATTTCCTGCATGAAACTAAAACTGTTTAATGTGGAAAGGGATGTGAGAGACATGTAGGAGAGAATGTAGATTTTCTTACCTTCTTAGTCATCCCAGTTGCTCCCACAAAAGACCACCCTGCAAGAGATAAAATCCAGCCAACCTCCAGTGACAAACACATCAGATGACTTAAACAAGAACGAGAAAACAAGTTCCTCAACTTTTGACTGATTGCAGACAGATGAATAAGTTTCATGAAGGCTAGAAGAATGGCTCATCTAAACTGTATTTTCGTATTGTAAAGTTAAAAAAAAATAAAATAAACTGATAGTAATGAAAAAAAAAAAACCTGTATTTTCATGAACAATAGTAAATGATCATAGGTTTAAGGTTTTTTTAAGTCTTTTAATTGGAGGTCATTTGCTAAGCAGCATTGTTGGAGCAAATGATAACAAACTAATAACATGATTTTTAATAGCAATTAATTACTAAAATTGACCAACATAACCTTAATTTATCCAGCTAAGTTAAAAAAAACTTCCTTGATCAGTTAAAATTATGATTAAATTATAGCGCAAGCAATGATATACACTGTAGTTGTAATTCATGTTTTATTATGAAACAACAGGCTTCCCAAGTGGTGTAGTGGTAAAGAATCTGCCTGCCAATGCAGGAGACACAGAACATGTGGGTTCGATTCCTGGGTTGGGAAGATCCCCTGGAGAAGGAAATGGTAACCCACTCCAGTATTTGTGACTGGAAAATTCCATGGACAGAGGAGCCACAGTCCACAGTCCATGGGATCAAAAAGAATCAAACATGACTGAGCTACTGAGCACAAGACATGGAAAAATTTCTAAGATGTTTGGTTAGAAAAGGCAGATAGAATGTTGAATACAACCATTTAAATTTTGTAAATGGCTATTCATATTCATAATATTTATATCTACATATACATGGGTTTTATGTGTATATAAAATTTCTACAGGTACATTCATAAAAATGTTGTTAGATTGCATTTTAGGAAAAGGTAGAGGGACTTAGGCAGAGAGGAATAATTATGTTATAGATTATACAAATTAGGTTTTTAATATTTTGAATTTTTATTATTAGCTGAGCATGCATTCTTTTTTCAATTAAAAACAATAGAACTCTAACATAAATGGTATTCATAGTTTAAAATTAATTGTAATTGAATGCATAAGCATAATAAATATAATGTATAAATAAATTTAACAACTTCTTGAATTATTTCTATGTAAAGGCAACATATGTGAACAGCTTGAATTATAAGAGACAGAAAATGAGGTAGAGGGAACACCCAAGGCTTAATTCCTTTACTTAAAAAATGGATTCAGTAGAATTTCTTTTGCAGTGTAACACTCTATAAATACAACGTTATGGAGAGCTCCAGTTACAAAATGAATAAAATCAACAGAAAACACTGGAGTGATAAACTCTTATAATTGAATACCCTTGGTCTCTCCTTTGACCCCCTCCCACCTCTCCTCTGAAAGTCTGAAAGACCTTTTGAAATAGTTGTTAGGTCAAATGTCTTCTTCACTCTTACAGATCCCTCAGTTCTTTCTAAAGTTTTCTTGTGAGGTTATTCACAACGTAACATTATTTACAAAATAATAATTTTCTTTGAAACCTGGAATGGTTACTATTCCAGTTTCATCCTCACCTATATCACAAGGGGCTTTAATTCTCAGCCATAACTCTCTCCACAGGATAAAGCATTCAAAAGAGTGATTTAATCATCTATTCGAGTGCCAATTAATGCTCCAGCATCAGTGGGGAGAAAAATCTGCCAGAAGCAAGTTTTGAGCAACTCCAAGATATTCACTTAGAAACTTTCTCTTCATTAATGCACAGCTTCTTTAGAATATGTCACTTAACAGGCAGTCATAATTATAGATTTTATAATAAAAATGATTATATAGGTAATGAATCTGCTATAAAACAATTTACACTGCACAGAGGTATACAAAGAAAAAAGTACAAGATTCCTGATTTCTCATGTAGATTCCAAAATCTGATCTGACATCCTCAGATGCAGTCATTATTAATATGCAAAATATTTTCTATTATACACAAATACACCCACCCGTTTAATCTGTCAGGATCATTATATGTGTCAGTTCAGTTCAGTTCAGTCACTCAGTTGTGTCCGACTCTTTGCGACCCCATGAATCGCAGCATGCCAGGCCTCCCTGTCCATCACCAACTCCTGGATTCACTCAGACTCGCGTCCATCGAGTCAGTGATGCCATCCAGTCATCTCATCCTCTGTCGTCCCCTTCTCCTCCTGCCTCCAATCTCTCCCAGCATCAGAGTCTTTTCCAGTGAGACAACTCTTCGCATGAGGTGGCCAAAGTACTGGGGTTTCAGCTTCAACATCATTCCCTCCAAAGAAATCCCAGGGCTGATCTCCTTCAGAATGGACTGGTTGGAGCTCCTTGCAGTCCAATGACTCTCAAGAGTCTTCTTCAACACCACAGTTCAAAAGCATCAATTCTTTGGCACTCAGCTTTCTTCACAGTCCAACTCTCACATCCATACATGACCACAGGAAAAACCATAGCCTTGACTAGATGGACCTTTGTTGGCAAAGTAATGTCTGCTTTTGAATATGCTATCTAGCTTGGTCATAAGTTTTCTTCCAAGGAGTAAGCGTTTTTTAGTTTCATGGCTGCAGTCACCATCTTCAGTGATTTTGGAGCCCCCAAAATAAAGTCTGACACTGTTTCCACTGTTTAGGTACACATATATCTATATACCTGTAGCTGTATGTTATATAAATATATATATATATATATATATATGAGATTCTGGAAATTGCCTTTTTCACTTATCAATATAATGTGGGCATGCTGAATGATGAAATATGCAACTGGGGAATAAATGCTTTTACTGCATTTACTGAAATGCATTTTTCTTTGTTCCCTTATCTATTGAAATGGGGAAAAGCAATCACCAATTTTAGAATTTTGGACCAGCCCTGCATTCCTGGGATTAACCTTACCTGATCATCATATATTTACCATTTTTTTTATGTTGTTAAATTTGATGTGCTAATGTTTTATTGAGGGTTTTGGCATTTTTATTTCATAAGGATCTTAGATTGTAGTTTTCTTTTCTCGCAGTCTTCATCTTAGTTTTTGGTTTTGATGTCAGCACAATTTTTGCTTCT
The DNA here is from genome assembly GCA_006410675.1 of Oreotragus oreotragus. NCBI lineage: Eukaryota > Metazoa > Chordata > Mammalia > Artiodactyla > Bovidae > Oreotragus > Oreotragus oreotragus. The sequence continues at coordinate 195,363 of SJYX01012239.1, read as the reverse complement.
TTAGATGAGCTGAAATATATTCCATTTTTAGTTTTCTGAAACAGTATGTATAAGATTGGTACGACTTCATCTTTAAATATTTGTTAGAGTTTGCCAGAGAAGTCACGTAGGCCTAGAGTTTTGCTGCTATTTCTGTAATTTTTTAATATAAATTTGATGTATTTAAATGTGTAAAACTATTGAGATTACACACACGTTTATCTCATCAAAGTTATATAACATTTTGGTAACATTCTCCTATTAAGTTTTGTAAAATTCCTCTGCCAAATTAAGAGAAAGTAGAAAGTGAAGTTGCTCAGTCGTGTCCGACTCTTTGCGACCCAATGGACTATAGCCTACCAGGCTCCTCCATTCACTGGATTTTCCAGGCAAGAATACTGGAGTGGGTAGCCATTTCCTAAAGCCAAAGATGGAGAAGCTCTATACAGTCAACAAAAACAAGACCAGGAGCTGACTGTGGCTCAGATCATGAACTCCTTATTTCCAAATTCAGACTTAAATTGAAGAAAGTAGGGAAAACCACTAGACCATTCAGGTATGACCTAAATCAAATCCCTTATGATTATATAGTGGAAGTGAGAAATAGATTTAAGGGCCTAGATCTGATAGATAGAGTGCCTGATGAACTATGGAATGAGGTTNGCTGCTAAGTCTGCTAAGTCGCTTCAGTCGTGTCCGACTCTGTGAGCCCCATGGTCTCTGTTAAACTCCACTCACTTCACAGGTAATCCTGACTTTGGAGTCTTCATCTTAATACTACACCTCCCAATTTTGAGTCCCCTGCGGATGTTAATAGCGTCTCTCTACGTGTGTGCACCCTGGTCACTGATGGAGATGAGTATGAAGAAGGCAGGGTGCTGTAGAATGTCGCGATTTGCATGCCACATTCCCTGGGTGCAGGCAGCTGCGGTGAAGTGCTGTGTAATTCTGGCAAGAACCAGGACTAAGAGAGTAACAGGCTTAGCTTCTAATCCCTCTCTGGGCCTCTTTCTCTTCATCTCTAAGTGGAAATGATAATATCTGTCTTGCAGGAGGGTTTGTTGTAGGAGCAAAGTGAAAAGACCAAGTACATTCCAGATAACTCAAATCTTAGGCAGTATAATTAGTGCCGTCACCAGATTGTATTATATTTCAAGACATAGGCAATCTCCCCTCGGTTCTTCCTCGGTGTCTTGTGCTCCAATGGTAAATTCTTATTACGGCACTAATCATTGCTTGTGATTCACCTGTCTACTTCTCTCCCTTCCCCAATGGACATGATCTTCTGCTCCAGACGGTGGGTACTGGATGTTTGCAGAGGGGATGGATGCTTCAGATTCCCAGGGCAAACTGCTGCTGCTAGACATTTTACTTTGCAGTTCAGCCTGAGGGGTATGCAGAGAGGCTTCTGTAGACAGGGTGATCCAGTGAGCCTAGCTAAGGCCAGCCAGCCCTCCAAGCTATGCATGTGCACTAAGTCGCTTCAGTTGTATCCAACTCTTTCCAACCCCATGGACTGTAGCCCGCCAGGCTCCTCTGTCCATGGGATTCTTCAGGCAAGAATACTGAAGTGGCCGCCAAGCCATGAACCGTTGCAAACCTGCTCCTGTCCTCTGGCTGGTCATCTCCCTCCCCATGAGTGTGCAGCATTCACTTGGCCTTTGTAAGCCGACATTGCTGCCAGAGCAGATTTCCGCCTTCCTTTTATAAGCCAAGTCCATCAAACTGTTTAGTGGTGCCCACCCCTTGCCCATTCTACATCCACTCCTCAGATCTGTGACTCTTGTCAAATCATGGGGTGGCTCTGATGCTGCCAGTCTCTTTGAAAGAATGGTCTAAATAGCCCTTGGTTTTTCAATTCCAGGCTGAGAAGCAAGAAACTTCAGGGGAAAGAAAAAGATGACAGGAAAAACACACATACAAGCTCATGAGGCTCACAAATTATTTTTACATGAAAAACACCAGCCAGATCCAGCTGACACAAGGCATTCAGCCTGGCCTTATAGGGTGGACAGGGGACAGGGCACAGTTCTGGGGTCAGAGAAATCACAGGTTCAAATCACTGCCCTCTTTTGAACCTCAGTTTCCTTATTTGAAAAATAAAAATAGTAAAACCCAGTCCACAAAGCTTTGGGTGAGGTCAAGATACAGCATATAGTTGATCCTGTGTTTTCCCCTTTTATATGAAAAGGGCATAACAAAACACAGAAGAACAGGAGCGCTGAATGGTGCAACGACTGTGAGGCGACGCCTTTGGTTATAGACACCGCCCCCCCCGCCCCCCGCCCCCCCGCGTACACTGAAGAAGCACTGTCTCTAGCACGCTGACCTCCTGCCTTCTGCTGAAGGGGACCAGGCAGCCCTCAGCTCAGATGTATCATGTGGGACTCTTTGAGCCACAGGCGGAGAGGAGAGCTCTCCCCACAGTGTGCAAGGCCCACAAGGAGGTAGGGATCGAGTCANGAGACAGCCCCGCCCCCCCGCGTACACTGAAGAAGCACTGTCTCTAGCACGCTGACCTCCTGCCTTCTGCTGAAGGGGACCAGGCAGCCCTCAGCTCAGATGTATCATGTGGGACTCTTTGAGCCACAGGCGGAGAGGAGAGCTCTCCCCACAGTGTGCAAGGCCCACAAGGAGGTAGGGATCGAGTCATGTCTAGCACAGACCTCTGCAGTAAGTGAGAAGACCTGCAGAAGGACTCCTCAGAGCCACTTCAACAGGGGGAAGGATCTCAAGTTTCTTTTGATGGGTAATATAGGCAAGGCGAGATATAATAAAATGGAGTCTGTTAGACTAAAGCCAAAAGTCAATTATCTTCTTTACACAGATTAAAAAGTTTACAATGTCAGTGAAACTCAGTTTTCCTCCTTGATCTCCCCTGGCTACAGACTGATACCTCACTGTTTCCTTCGAACTTGGCCAAACTCATATTTTCTTCTCACTTTGAGGATGGAGCAACAGAAAGTGGATACACGATAAGAGGAAGGCTACTCATTTGATTCATGTGAGAGACCAAAGCAGACCAGAACAGGAGGAGGGAATTTGGGAATGATAATTTTGAGGATGAAGTGTTAACTGTTTCTAGGTTGTATGATTTCACAGTAACAATAAAACAGAACAAAATCTTGAGACTCTTAACAGGCTCCTATACCTCATTATTTTTTTGTGAGACACAAGGAGAAATAAGCAGGAGTTTCTAAGATCTAAAAATATAGCTTTTCTCAAAAGTCAATAGGTAGGAATGCAGCTGGTTCCAATCACAGTGAACTGAAACAGCAACAGGGGCCAGAGGTGCAGAAAGAAAACTTATTTATAATAAATTTTTAAAGCAATGGCTTTTATCTCAATAAAAGAAACACATTATATGACAAAACAAAACTGTAATGAAAAAATAACTTTTCCATCTAAGTATATAAAATATGAGAAGGTTGCAATAAATAAGAATGAATATTTTTGATTTATTCAAAGTTTCAATCTAAAACCTCAATGAAATCTACCGCCTTTATTACAAGGGGACTGATGGTTCCTGAACAGAAAGAAAGAAAGGTCAAGAAAGATGGCACCGGACATTGGAGAGTGACCCAAATAGGCCAAGGGTGCAGAAGGTTTGGTCCAATAGATCACAGACAGGCTAAAAGCCACATTTTGTTGAGAAATGATGTCAGAACTGGCTAAAGAGTATAAACCTCTGTAAGAAAATTAAACATGGCAAACTCGATTGGGACTCTGTTTACTTCAAGTCAATAATGTCTTCATCCGAGAAAGCAGTGAGCTGAAAGGGGCAGCTGCCCCAGACGGGACTGCCTTCTTGCTCGGCCACAGGGTCTGGGTCAGAGCTGGTCGACTGGTAACGGCCACTGGGATTGGCTTCGGAAGTGGAAGGACTTTCTAGGGAGCTCGATGTGATCCTAGAGGAGAGAAGTCACTGTGAACAGATCCTGGGGTGCACCACTGAGCTGGCTACTCTAAATAGCCAGCTGTTTCCTGCTCCCCTAAATGCGAGAGCCTGTCTTTCCCACCCCCCAACCATTGTGAGGGAGAGGTGGTCATGTGCAGGAGTGATGCCCACCCCAACAGAGCTTGTGTTCTGCAGGCAGACTGTCCGATCTCCTAGGTTGTTATGGGTTTTAAAGGCCACTTATATGAGATACCCAGAATAGTCAAATTCATGGAGTCAGAAGTACACTGGTAGATGCCAGGGGCTGGGGTAGGGGTATGGGTTGGGCAGATGGGGAATTAGTGGTTAATGGGGACAGAGTTGCGGTTTAGGAACGTGAAACATTCAGGAGACGGATGGTGGTGGAAGTTGCACAACAATGTGAATGTACTTGGTGCTGCTGAACTGTACAGTTAAATGTGGTTAAAATAGTATGTTTTATATTAACTGACTTTTACCACCATTAAAAAAAGGAAGAAAAAGGGAAAAAAGAATGGGGACAGAGTTGCGGTTTAGGAACGTGAAACATTCAGGAGACGGATGGTGGTGGAAGTTGCACAACAATGTGAATGTACTTGGTGCTGCTGAACTGTACAGTTAAATGTGGTTAAAATAGTATGTTTTATATTAACTGACTTTTACCACCATTAAAAAAAGGAAGAAAAAGGGAAAAAAGAAAGGTCAGTAGTGACACATATGTGTTTGTGAGGCAAATTGGGATAAACCCTCCCCTGGTTCCCCATGGCCTGAGGACAAGGCTGAAACACCTGACCACAGGCCCACAGGCCCCACCCTGCTGACCCCTCTGGCCTCCTCCCAGCCCATCATTGCCCTCTATTTTCTCTCTACAAAACCAGTTTGACCAAATTCAGGGAGTTCCTCTGTTCACCAAGGGCTCACTGTAGCCTGTAAAAGCCCGCGGTCCAGCCTCTGGTTGTTCTTGACCTCACCTCCTTGTCTGTGCTCAAGCTGACCCACTCACTTCCTTCTCTCTCTCTTCAGGACTTTTTCCCTGCTCGTTCCGCTGCCAGAAGGGCTGTTCCCCCAGCTCCTTCTCATTCAGAGGTCAGCTCCATGCCACTTCCTCCAAGAAGCCTTCCTTGACTCCCAGCTCCCACCTCAAGTAGACCTTTTATCCACCCCACCCCCATCACTTTGTTTTAAACTTCCTTGCAGTGCTGGTCACTAATGGAAGTGACAGCAATTGCTTACTTGTTCACAGGTTTATTGTGTGTTTCTCCACACTAAAACGTAAAGTTCATGAGGGTAGGGACTTGGTCACATGGTAGGAGCTCAGTGAAAGTGTTCGATTAAAGCCTGAGTGAGTGCCTTCCTCTCTGGGCCAGGCTAATGGTTGCTTGATTTATGAGACTCAGGGCTCAGCCTTTCCTGATGTTTGGGACCCCCCTACCCCAAGCATGGAATGGATGGCACACCTCATTCTGTATCACCTGCTGCCCTGGAATGCTATAATTCTCTATAATTCCGGAGAAGGTTGGCCTTCGCCACCAGCCTGTGAGCCCCTGAAGTTCAGCTCCATGTCCCCAGCTCAGTGCCAGGTGCTCTAAATGTGTGTTGTGTGAATGAATAGAACTGTTCGGGGAAGCACACTGACTGAAACCACCCACCCTGGCCAGGCACCATAGTAACCATCTGCATGAGTTGTTTTATGACAGGAGATCCTGATAAGGAATACGGAACTAATAAGCCACCATCAACCGGAAGAGTTCGAGAAAGGTCTAAAGGAGATACCGCGTGACCGTCTACTTCCCAGAATCCCTCTCGCTAGCATCCATCTTGGCTGAGCGATGCATGCACCATTAGGAAAGACTCTGCATTAGAATGATTGGCC
>SJYX01012239.1:153124-189351 GCA_006410675.1 Oreotragus oreotragus | reverse complement strand
CCCCCAACCATTGTGAGGGAGAGGTGGTCATGTGCAGGAGTGATGCCCACCCCAACAGAGCTTGTGTTCTGCAGGCAGACTGTCCGATCTCCTAGGTTGTTATGGGTTTTAAAGGCCACTTATATGAGATACCCAGAATAGTCAAATTCATGGAGTCAGAAAGTACACTGGTAGATGCCAGGGGCTGGGGTAGGGGTATGGGTTGGGCAGATGGGGAATTAGTGGTTAATGGGGACAGAGTTGCGGTTTAGGAACGTGAAACATTCAGGAGACGGATGGTGGTGGAAGTTGCACAACAATGTGAATGTACTTGGTGCTGCTGAACTGTACAGTTAAATGTGGTTAAAATAGTATGTTTTATATTAACTGACTTTTACCACCATTAAAAAAAGGAAGAAAAAGGGAAAAAAGAAAGGTCAGTAGTGACACATATGTGTTTGTGAGGCAAATTGGGATAAACCCTCCCCTGGTTCCCCATGGCCTGAGGACAAGGCTGAAACACCTGACCACAGGCCCACAGGCCCCACCCTGCTGACCCCTCTGGCCTCCTCCCAGCCCATCATTGCCCTCTATTTTCTCTCTACAAAACCAGTTTGACCAAATTCAGGGAGTTCCTCTGTTCACCAAGGGCTCACTGTAGCCTGTAAAAGCCCGCGGTCCAGCCTCTGGTTGTTCTTGACCTCACCTCCTTGTCTGTGCTCAAGCTGACCCACTCACTTCCTTCTCTCTCTCTTCAGGACTTTTTCCCTGCTCGTTCCGCTGCCAGAAGGGCTGTTCCCCCAGCTCCTTCTCATTCAGAGCTCAGCTCCATGCCACTTCCTCCAAGAAGCCTTCCTTGACTCCCAGCTCCCACCTCAAGTAGACCTTTTATCCACCCCACCCCCATCACTTTGTTTTAAACTTCCTTGCAGTGCTGGTCACTAATGGAAGTGACAGCAATTGCTTACTTGTTCACAGGTTTATTGTGTGTTTCTCCACACTAAAACGTAAAGTTCATGAGGGTAGGGACTTGGTCACATGGTAGGAGCTCAGTGAAAGTGTTCGATTAAAGCCTGAGTGAGTGCCTTCCTCTCTGGGCCAGGCTAATGGTTGCTTGATTTATGAGACTCAGGGCTCAGCCTTTCCTGATGTTTGGGACCCCCCTACCCCAAGCATGGAATGGATGGCACACCTCATTCTGTATCACCTGCTGCCCTGGAATGCTATAATTCTCTATAATTCCGGAGAAGGTTGGCCTTCGCCACCAGCCTGTGAGCCCCTGAAGTTCAGCTCCATGTCCCCAGCTCAGTGCCAGGTGCTCTAAATGTGTGTTGTGTGAATGAATAGAACTGTTCGGGGAAGCACACTGACTGAAACCACCCACCCTGGCCAGGCACCATAGTAACCATCTGCATGAGTTGTTTTATGACAGGAGATCCTGATAAGGAATACGGAACTAATAAGCCACCATCAACCGGAAGAGTTCGAGAAAGGTCTAAAGGAGATACCGCGTGACCGTCTACTTCCCAGAATCCCTCTCGCTAGCATCCATCTTGGCTGAGCGATGCATGCACCATTAGGAAAGACTCTGCATTAGAATGATTGGCCAAAGACCACCCGGAAACTAATCCCATCACCATAAAACCCGAGACTGTGAGCCACGCGGCAGAGCAGTTCTCCTGGGTTTCCTTACCCTACTGCTCTCCACCCGGGTGCCCTTTCCCAATAAAATCTCTTGCTTTGTCAGCACATGTGTCTCCTCAGACAATTCATTTCTGAGTGTTAGACAAGAGCCCAGTTTCGGGCCCTGGAAGGGGTCCTCCTTCCTGCAACAGAACCTGGACACATGCCCCCTTGGCCTCCACAGAGAAGCAGGCAAGGTATTTTATGAGGGACACAGAGAACCTCAGGGGACAAATCAGTGGGATTCAGCAAATATTCATAGATGTGTGATACTGAATGGCCATCCAGAAAGGATCCACCAGAAGTACTGGAGAGCACTTTTGTTTTAAAAAAGTCTCTGTCAATTTGGTGAGCAAAAGAAGTCTCTCTATTTCAGTGTGCATTTGTTGGGTTGCTAGTGAGATTGCCCCTTTGCCTGGGCCCCTTCCTGGCAGGCTGTGCTCTCTGGGGGTCCTCAGAGAGGAGCTGGCCGCTGACCCTCTGCTGCAGCTGGCCCAAGGGGCTGGCCCACACACCGTCCCTCAGCAGAAGGGGCCTTGTGGCTGTCCTGTGACTTGAGGGGCCACCACCTTGAGCAGGCGCTACGTCCCTCTTTACCTGTCACTGCTAGTGGACCGCACTGTCCCTGGCTTGGGGCCTCCTTGGTTTTCTTCCAGCCGCTTCCGGGCCTTTGACTTGGGCTTTGGTGCTCCTTCTGACCTGGATCCACCGTCATCAGAGAGGCCTGGATAGCAGGGGAGAATCACAGATCAGAGGGTCATTACCATCGGACTGCCAAGAGACAGGAAATCCCCTTTTTCTCCTGGTTGGGTATTGGTACATTACGGGGATGGAGGCAGGAAGAACAATGATAAAAGTCTGTATTTGTAAATAATCGATTTTCTCTTTGTCTTGTTGGTAGAAGGTCTTTTGTTTCTGATTAGAACGAATATACGTATTGGGAAAAAATGACTCAGAAGAGTGCGGGGAGCCGCCCTCAAAAGAAGTGAGGGGTCTTACTTGTAAGACACGGCCCTGGGAAGAGTCTGCAGGAATGCCTGCTTATCTCAAGACTCACATTCCCTGTCCCGCCACCCCTTAGAAGTTAATATTTTACTCACACATCTGGCTCCTTGGCATGGGCAAGCAAAAATAGTTCTGTTTATCTATACCCTGACGGCCTTGAGGAAAAATAAAACAGTTAACTCTGGGAACCTGGGAACAGGAGCCTTTCTTAAGCTTTGTCTTGTCTTTTGAAGGTTACTGATTAGAGAATAGCCCTGTTTCCCTGCCTTACTGAACATATATAAACTGCATAAAAAATAAAGTCGTGGTCAGCCAATTTCAGGCCGCTACTGGAGTTGCTGACCCTCTCGACCCCATCTTTTGTCTTTATCTTTTGTGTGTATGTGTGTAGTTCTTTTCTAAGCCGCTTGCAGGATTCTCCTCGCAGGACCTGTTCGATTTGCTGGCTGGTACCGGCAGGTGGCACCCGAACAGGGACAGAGGACGGACTGCTGTGGCCGCTGCCCACGGAGAGAGTCGGGTACCCGAAGCTAAGGTAAGAAAACCGGGCAGGGAGTGAATCGTCGAGAGTAAGAAATTATGGGGCAAGGTAATAGCAAACAGCTGTTTGTATATATGATAAAAACCATGTTAAAAATTGTCCTTTCCACTAAAAATTCTCTAGCCTCACTTATTATGTTACTGCTTTGCAGCCTCGCTGGGCTGCTGCCTTCTTTACCTGCATTCCCTACTCAGGACAATGTCTTTGTTTCATGGGCTCATTCCTATGCCAATTTCTATAACTCTTCTAATTGCTGGGTATGTGGGGCCATGCCACTTTCCGTTACGGACGGCCTCCCATGGTGGGTATCCCCCTTGTCTGCTGACACATTACCATCCTTATGTTCTTTTCTTTTACAGTTAAAAGTCAAATATCGCAGCCTTAATAATCTTAATGTGTCAAAAATACCCTGGTGTAAGCATTCTGTACCCTCATCAGCTTCAAATATTACCTTTAATGTTTCTGAAAGTTATAATTCTATTGAACATGCTTTTGCATTCTATATTAACAACACTAAAAAAGGACATCGAGACGCTTCACGCTACTATGGGACTTTTTATCAACTTTGGGACGAATATTTCTGGATGACCCCGGAAAAAGGACTGTTGATAAATTCGGCCGACGTCTGCTGGGAGCAGAGACCCCACTACACTAAGTTTGGAGGACGAGCATTGACTGCACCTAATTTGAAGCCTATGGGACTCTTGTCGCCTCAAAAATGTAAAATGATTTTTGATGCAACGTACACCCCTAACAAGAACACTGACTGGCCAGGCTCTGACTGGCAGTATAACCCAGGACTTCGTTGGGTGGCCCCTAATGGGACAAAATGGCTGTGCAGACAAAATATTTGGCCCTGGCTGCCTGTGGGATGGGTGGGCAGATGTACCTTGGGTTTCGTGTTTATACCAGGACGTATTGTCTCATCCCTGGAACACCCTCCAGCTAATTTACCATATTTACATGCTAGATGGTCCAGAGCCGTGTTTCATTGGTATGATTATTTGGCTGCAGTTTTTGCTCCCTCTATTGGAGCTGTTGATTTGATGGTTAGAGTTGACGCCCTTAGCAATTTTACTCAGTCTGCTCTATTAAATGCAGAAAAGGCTATAGCAGCTTTGAATGAGGAGCAAGCGCAGATGAGAAAAGCTGTATTGCAAAATAGGATGGCTCTAGATATTCTTACAGCTGCTCAGGGAGGGACATGTGCTGTCATAAAAATTGAATGTTGTGTGTATATTCCTGATTATTCTACAAATGTTACTGATGCTCTCACTGCTATGCATGCCCAAGTAAAAAAAAATCTCCACTGTCCCTATTAGCTTCTGGGATATGTTTAAGAGTTGGTTGTATACTGATTGGTGGAAGATGGTTATTATCATTGGAATTATTGTATTGATTGTTCTCTTGTGTGGACCCTGCCTACTTCAATGCTTGATGAACTTTATTACTCAGAAAATGCTTATGTTTTCTCGCATCATTGGAAGATTTGACCGCTCCCGTTAACTATCAAGCCCGCCTCAAATGAGCCAAGATGCTTTATCATCTAATAAAATAAAAAAAAGGGGGGAGCTGCGGGGAGCCGCCCTCAAAAGAAGTGAGGGGTCTTACTTGTAAGACACGGCCCTGGGAAGAGTCTGCAGGAATGCCTGCTTATCTCAAGACTCACATTCCCTGTCCCGCCACCCCTTAGAAGTTAATATTTTACTCACACATCTGGCTCCTTGGCGTGGGCAAGCAAAAATAGTTCTGTTTATCTATACCCTGACGGCCTTGAGGAAAAATAAAACACTTAGCTCTGGGAACCTGGGAACAGGAGCCTTTCTTAAGCTTTGTCTTGTCTTTTGAAGGTTACTGATTAGAGAATAGCCCTGTTTTCCTGCCTTACTGAACATATATAAACTGCACAAAAAATAAAGTCGTGGTCAGCCAATTTCAGGCCACTACTGGAGTTGCTGACCCTCTCGACCCCATCTTTTGTCTTTATCTTTTGTGTGTGTGTGTGTGTAGTTCTTTTCTAAGCCGCTTGCAGGATTCTCCTCGCAAGACCTGTTCGATTTGCCGGCTGGTACCGGCAGAAGAGTTTAATGAAGGAAAGAAAATCTACAGTCCTACCACTGGAAATTGTAATTTGTCAACTCAGAGGTCCAATTTCTGAAAAGCACAGTGGTTTATACAATAGTTGGCAAGATCAAGCTTTCTTAGGGAATAATGGGTTAAAAATAGCAATACATACATTTGAAAAGCTCAGTGAGAGGGACCAACTTCAAGAGCCAACCGATTTTGCCAATGTCAAGGTTGCCCTGTCAGGGGGTCTGAATCCCCTTCTCCAGGTGGTCAGGAAACTTGACCGGAGCACAGGTGTGTGTCCTTGTAGTTTTACACCATACAGATGCCAATTCAAGTTTTAAACCAGTTATTACTGATTTGCCATAACGCCTCCATTTTTCCTCATTTTGTTTTCACAACTCTGAACAAAAAACTTTACAACATGGTCAGGAAACTTGACCGGAGCACAGGTGTGTGTCCTTGTAGTTTTACACCATACAGATGCCAATTCAAGTTTTAAACCAGTTATTACTGGTTTGCCATAACGGCTCCATTTTTCCTCATTTTGTTTTCACAACTCTGAACAAAAACCTTTACAACAGTCTAGCCTCTTCACGATTATCATGGTGCTCTTTGTGTCTCTAGTCTGGTCTCTTCACCTGTGAACTGAGAGGAGGGCATAGCAGGGACCTGACATTGCTCCCATCCCCACAGACCTGCCCCCGGCCCAGGGGCTTCAAAAAGGGATGACTGAACTGCACCACAAACATGCAAAAAAGGGAACAAAAATATGCAGAAAATCTCAGACAGATTTACATTTTGGATACACAAGTATGAAATGTTATCTGAGAGCTGGCAGCTATAAGCCCTTCTAGACACTTTTTAGGATCATACCTATTTAGATTACTTATATTTAAAAAATTGTTATCAGACTGGACAGACTGCTTTACAAACTGCCTCTCCACCTGCCCTTCATATGGTTTGTGCACTTTCTATACCAATAAATCTAGACTGACACATCATTGTTGTTGGGTAGACTGTGCAGTATTCCTTGGTGTGGGTGCAAGTTTATAATTTCTTTATAAATCCCTTATGATAGGGCTCTTTGCATTTGAGGATAATTAATATCCACAAATGGGCTTCCCAAGTGGCACAGTGGTAAAGAATCCCCCCTGCCAAGGCAGGAGACGCAGGTTTAGTCCCTGGGTTGGGATGATCCCCTGGGGGAGGAAACGGCAGCCTGCCCCAGTACTATTACCTGGAAAATTCCACGGACACAAGAGCCTGGTGGGCTACAGTCCATGGGGTCACAAAAAGTCAGAATGACTAAGCACAACCAATAAGCGCAGATAAAATCAGTAGGTATTTTTACAAATATCACAAACACAAGAATGGACAGCCATTACCCAGCAGCTCCCTGCGGGTCCTGCTCGCTATTTCTTTGATCTCCATGCGGGACAGGGACAAGGAGTGAGTGACAGGAATGGCCGCAATGCCAATGCCGATGGAGGTGGGTGGGGTGATGACCTTGGAGACTAAGGGCGATTTCAGAGGCCGCTCGATGCTTCTGCCCACCAGGTTTCTGAGTGGAATCTTGTACAGATTTTTGAACTGAATTTCACCTGAAATAAGGGTTCAAAGAGAACGTTAGAACTTTAAGAAGACTCATGTTATTCATGAGAGAATATTTCCTGGTTCCTCAACATAATTAGCATGAAAGAAGAATTTATGTCACAGGCTGACCCGCGCCCCCCCCCCCCATTTCATTAGGGGCAATAAAGTGGTGGCACCTGCCGGCTCTGTCTTCTTAACGGCATCCTGTTTATGGGTGAACGGGACAAAACACACCCACTCCTGGTTATGCGTGGGCAGGAGGAAGGAGGCGACAAGAAAGGCACAGCTGTCCTGCTTGGGAGCTCTGAACTCTCCTGGCAGCGAGCCATAAAGACGACTCATATGGTGAGAAGTTAGGAAAAGCGTGAGGCAGTAATCACAGCAAAGGTCTGCGGGGTTCAAGGGCGAAGCCAGACAGAGTGAAAGCTGGGTGCTGAGTAATGTGTGGGTTTTATGATGATATCCTTTTAGCTATGAAATTCTATTATATCCTTAAAATTCCTGAAGGGAAGATAACTTGCTGGGGCCAACTGCAGTCTCTCTAACCCTCAACTTCCTTCTCCCCTTTGAAACAAGTGTTTTCATAATGGGAATTGTTTGGGGGTGGGGATTATCACAAGGTTTCTTAAGAATGCAACCACATTGCAAGTTTTTTTGTGGCTTCAAATAGTGGGTTCCTTCAGCAGTAATCACATGTCAGTATTTGACAAGGAACTACAGGGGCTTCCCTGGTGGCTCAGACAGCAAAGAATCTGCCTGCAATGTAGGAGACTTGGGTTCAATCCCTGGGTCGGGAAGATTCCCTGGAGACAGGAATGGCAACCCACTCCAGTATTCTTGCCTGGAGAATTCCATGGACAGAGAAGCCTGGCAGGCTATGGTCTATGGGGTTGCAAAGAGTCGGACATGACTAAGCTACTAACACTTTCACCTTTCAGAGAAATCAGAACGGATCAAAAATGTCTATCATAAGACAGTAAAAACTGGACTTNACCCACTCCAGTATTCTTGCCTGGAGAATTCCATGGACAGAGAAGCCTGGCAGGCTATGGTCTATGGGGTTGCAAAGAGTCGGACATGACTAAGCTACTAACACTTTCACCTTTCAGAGAAATCAGAACGGATCAAAAATGTCTATCATAAGACAGTAAAAACTGGACTTCACCTTCCCCCAGGGAAGAAGGAAACACTGGAGTATCTCGGCCTGGGGGTGTCTGAGGAGAATTGTGGGCACTGGCCCCCTTGGAGCTGCCTCCGGATGAGACCTCGTTCACTGATGCGGTTGCTGTGAAGTAGATATCCGACTGGAGAGAAAGAGAAGGCATTACCGAGCTGGGTAGTTTTACGGGCCCTGCACCCACCGGCCCTCCTGTCATCACTGCACAGACCCCCAGCTGTTCCATGGGGTCTGCGGTGCAGGAAGAAGCTAGGGAGGCAGCTGCCAGCTCTGGGCTCAGAAGGCTCCTGAGAGCTCAGTTCTCCTACTTCTTATCTGCCGGTTGACACACAATAGAAAAGAGCCAATTTTCCACACGTCTTCCACAAATACAGACACAATACACTTCCCTGAAAGGGAGCTTGAGCATCAGAGGTTAGAACTGGGGAAGGTTTGGAATCTAGTCAGGTCTATGTCCCGGGTGGGGACGTGGGTCCTCACTCATGATCCAGCAAATACTCAAGCCCACCCGCGATGGGCCGGCTTCGGGGCAATGGCACTGGTGTGTGGCTGGTGGTGGGTGGCTCCCGTGGACTCAGGGCGATGAGTTTCAGGGGTTTTGCAAGCTGGCTGCTAAACACGGCCATTATTCAAATTAAATTGTGTTAAAAGAACAAAGGAACTAAATATAAAAATTCAACCATTCCTCATTATTTTACTACATTGACAATTCTCCACACTCTTGAGGTAATTTATACAGTATCTGTGTGTGTGTGTGGGAGGGGAGACTGTGTAATAGTGGCTCCTAATGCCGTGCGCTGAGGTGTCACACGGGAAGCTTGAGATCAGTCATGGTGGGACAATTTACACTGTGGAAATCGGCAAATGCTATAAATCAGAGGTTGATTTGTTGTTTTGTTGATGGTCTGGACTTAAAGTGATGGAGAAAACATTAATAATGAAGATTAAAATTAAAAGTATATTGTCCAGTGCTGAAATTTAAAGACGTTTTAGTTTAATAATTTGTATGAGGGTGAAAAATAGTTTAATAGATCACATGTCAGATTTAATGACAATAAACCTGGAAAAAGAATGAACGGGTTGAGATATAATTCCAACTGTAAAATTGTGGCTGAACTGCAGCCAGGATGAAGGAAAATTAGTGAAAATTAAAAGAGTGGGACATGACTGAGTGACTAATTCTTGCTTCTTCTTAGTGAAAATGAAAGTGTTTTGTGAGAGCCAATTGGCTAAATGGACTTAGAGATAAAAAGCATTGTATATTTTATTATTAGTTATAAATCGTAAGCTATTTATATATTTTTATAATCAGTAAAATTTATTTTTAAATTTTAAAATATTTTTCATCAGAGGCTTGCTCTACAATGTTGTGTTGGTTTCTGCTGCACAACAGTGTGAATCGGCCATAGGTACACACAGGCCCCTCCTTCCTGAGCCTTCCTCCCACCCTCCCCCATCCCACCTTCTAGGTCCTCACAGAGCGCCAGGCTGAGCTCCCTGTGCCATACAGCACCTTCCCACTAGCCAGCTGTGTTTCACATGGTAACGTATACATCTCAGTGCTACTCTCTCACTTCATCCTGCCCTCCCCTTACTCCGCTGTGCACACAAGGCTGTTCTCTATGTCTGCACCCCTATTCCTGCCCTGCAAATAGGTTCATTAGTACCATTTTTCTAGATCCCATATATAGGTGTTAATATACAATATTATTAGTAAAATTTATAATCAACTGATGTCCATATATATATATATGAATGTGTGTATACACGCATACCCTACCCATTTTCCAAAGGTTAGTGGTTACCCACTTACCAGCACTCTACTGGCACTACGTTAGTGCATAAGATGCTAGGGTCTGTCCTTACAGAACTGTCAGTGTGGGGGTGGGAAGTAGGCAGCCTCCCACCACCAAATGTGATGCCCGTTAGGATGGAGCACCGGCTGGCCTGGCAAGGCCATGGAGAGGGTGTGGGGCTGACCCGGAGGAGGGAACCAGAACAAGACCTGGTGGGTCACACACCTGCGGTAGAAGACACCTGGGAAGATCTTTGTTCCTGCATCCCTCGGTTTTGCTCACCTTCTCACTGGGCATGAATCTGTCCAACAGTCATAGTGTGCGGGACACAAGTTCAAACTGAAGACAGATAGCAGCAAAGGAAGAAAGCACTACCTCAAGCTCTTAACTGTTCTAGCCTGGGACTGTCCTTCTGTGACCAGCGGCCCAGGCTCACATGGAGGACTTCCGTTTCCGGCTCCACGCTGCTCCCCTGCTGCCACCAGCAGAGGTGACTCTGGGCGCTAAGGAGGGGTGTTGTGCAGCCCACGGAGTTTTGAACCCACACAGGAAAACTCAACCCAGGGCTGTTTCCAGCTTTCTCGTCTCCACACACGCGTGGTGTTGTCATCATCAGTCTCGCCACGAACGTGTCCTCGCCCGCCTGGGACCTCGTGGTGCTGGGGGCACCCGAAGCCCCTCAGACAGAAATAAACCCCAGCTCTACTCACCCTGGAGGCCACGAGCTGTAGCTGAGGCACGACGGCCGTGTGGACCAGGTTCCCGTTCACCACCAGGCGGATCTCCATGGAGTCGGTGGTGAAGGCCAGCAGGTAGGGGAACGCACAGACTGCAAGGCAGCGGGGCGTCAGCGGCCAGCCCGGGCTGCGGCTGGGGCGCTGCTGGGGCCGTCTCACACCCACCTCGCTTCTCTCCCCTTCCTCCGCTGCGTCTCTTCCTTCGGGGGCGCGTGGCCCCTAGTTCTAGGAGAGCATCCCTCAGCCGCCGAGCGCCTGCCCCTGGAGGAGTGCACTGTCCCGGCTTCTCCCGCGTTCCTCCCCCACTGCAGTTCCCCACCTCATCTTCCGGGCACACTGCCCATCTGGGTCCCCAGGACCTTCCCCCTGTGGTCCAGACACGCCCTCTCCTGCCCATGTGCCTTCTGTCCAGGAACCTGGCCTTGACTCCTTCATTCCCTGTCCCTGAGTCACCCTCCCCTACACTCCTCCTGCCTGTGTGTCTGGGTAGGGGCTGTGTCCTGTTCCTGCTCTCCCGGTTTCACCTGTGACTCTTCCTACTGCTCCCAGGTCTCTAGCCTTGATCTGTCCAGTGGGTCCTCAGTGCTGTGGCTCAGACCTGAGACCCATTTCTAACCCTCCCCTCTCTGTCTTACCATAACTAATCTGCACCCAAGCCATCCGGTCCTCCCAGTACCTGGCTCCATCCCTCTGCTCTTCAGTTAAAACTCTATCATGTTTATCTATCAACAAATGCTTTTACTTTGAGGACAATAATGTTAATATATGTGGCTCTGATCTGACTTTTGCCAGGCAGATTGCTCAGCTGTGGATCCTGAACCACAGAAACGAAGCACCACCACGCACGTCCTGACGTTTCAGTGGCAAGTTAAGTACCAGAGTTTCTGTGACTGTAGACTTCCAAGCTTCAGAATGTGTAAGAAGGCTGCTGAGTGCATTATGCTTCTCTCCCAAGTCAGTCAGAGGTTCAAGGATGGAATCTTTCTAAATTCTCATATTTTAGAAGTCAGAAAGTGAGGCCCAGAAATGAAAGGGTACTGCAAGATACCCAAGTACTGAAAACTGATATTTAATTGCTCGCAAAGGCTCACATCCTCAGGCACTGAGGAGACCTGGGAGGAACAATGGGAGACAATAGTCCCCAAAGGGGAGCAAAATGAAAAACAGTTAAAGAAGACTGTTTATACTCATTATACTCAGAGAATTCATGGAAAATTTAGCGGTAAGCCAGCGCTTACATACGATGGAACAGTTCAGATGTGTCTTTCTCGGGGAAGACCATGATGACAAAGCGTTTCCTTACCAATTGCACAGGGAGCCTGGTTCCAACAGAACTGGAAATCTGACGCAGAGGGTTGAACCAAAAAGGAGCCGCCATTAAACGGGCAAACCTTTTTGTAGATGCAGCTGTCTGCAACAAAACAACAGCGACTTATTTTTGTTAGAAACGACATTCAGGCAACTGTAATCAGATAAATGAGAAGAGCATCCTATCTATCTGTTCTGAAAGCCAGCACAACCACTGCCATGCTGCCAGGGGCAGAAGACAGGCAGAGCCAGAGTAATATTTCTGCCACATGTCGTCATAGCTGCCATTTTTTGGAGAATTTACTATGTGCCAGGTGCCAAGCTTTAAAACATTTTCCCCTTTAACCTGTACAAACTTATGAAGTAGATGCTGTTATTATGCTCATTTTGCAGATGAGAGAATCAAGGCAAGGGGCGGTGAAGTAGCTTGTCCATGGCCACACAAGTCCTGCATGGGGGACAGTACTGGTTGGTTTGCAGACAAGAAGGGGCACTTGATGGCACCCCTGGATGGAGGAAGCTCTCCCACAGGGGATCAGTCCCCAAACCTCACTTAGCAGGACATGTGAGGTGGGACTCATACACTCCTTGCAACTTTTAATAATGAAAACTTGAAGCTATATGCCTGTATCACCTTCGTGAGCCTGAGCCAGCATTAAAGTAAGGCCAGGTTAACTCAGTTATCTGGTTCTTGGCCTGCTCTGAGCTCTAAACACAAGTCCAGGTGGTTCAGACCCTCATAGAGTGAAAAAGTTCACCCAGAAACCAGTTCCGTTCAGTCGCTCAGTCATGTCCAACTCTTTGTGATCCCATGGACTGCAGCATGCCAGGCCTCCCTGTCCATCACCAACTCCTGGAGCTTGCTCAAACTCATGTCTGTCCAGTCAGTGATGCCATCCAACCATCTCATCCTCCGCCATCCCCTTCTCCCGCCTTCAATCTTTCCCAGCATCAGAGTCTTTTCAAATGAGTCAGTTTGTCGCACCAGGCAGCCAAAGGATTGGAGTTTTAGCTTCAGCATCAATCCTTCCAATTCAGGACTGATTTCCTTTAGGATAGACTGGGTGGGAGGGACTCTCAAGAGTCTTCTCCAATACCACAGCTCAAAAGCATCAATTCTTCAGCTCTCAGCTTTTTTTATGGTCCAACTCTCACATCCACACAAACAGAAAAACAAAGGCCCCTTTTATTCCAAAAGCCTGCCAAGTTTTAGCCATGCAGACTAGTTTTTCAATTATTTTTAAAAACAGCTTTACTGAGATATAATTTATATACCATAAACTCATCCATTTTAAGCATTCAAGTCAATGAACTGTAGTCTGTTTTAGAGTTGAATAACATCACTGAAATCTGATTTGATAACATTTTCATCACCCTAATGAGAAACCTCAGGCCCATGAAGCAGTCTCTCCCTCTTCCTAGCGTCAGAATTGACAGCTGTGGCCCCTCTGTGAGAGGGGAGAGGTCACAGAGCCAGAGCTGCTGCGGAGGCCTGCAGTGTGGGGCGAGGCTGGGGCGGTGGCCGAGGCCATCTGAAGCCCTGCCTGTCTATCCCTTGGAGCGTCCTGCAGGGCTCAGGCGGACAAGGCAATGGCACCCTACTCCAGTACTCTTGCCTGGAAAATCCCATGGGCGGAGGAGTCTGGAAGGCTGTAGTCCATGGGGTCGCTACGAGTTGGACACGACTGAGCACCTTCCCTTTCACTTTTCGCTTTCATGCACTGGAGAAGGAAATGGCAACCCACTCCAGTGTTCTTGCCTGGAGAATCCCAGGGATGGGGGAGCCTGGTGGGCTGCCGTCTGTGGGGTCGGACACGACTGAAACAACTTGCAGCAGCAGCAGGGCTCAGGGGCTCCTTTGATGAGACCCCTGTGCCTTGTAAAGCAGTTTCCTTATGCTGTTTTATCATAGTTCTTCTAACAGAGTGAGTTATTAGGACAGAAATTCTTATCAGGGTCAGTTTTCGTTTCTGCTACAGTGGACTCACTAGGGGAGGAAAGGAAACCTCACTCTCAAAGACCTTGCTCCTGAGAAAACAAGTGCCCAGGAAGGATGCCCGGGTCTCCGAGCATTGCCCCGGGCCTGCTGGGCTCATCCAAGGTCAGCTGACTCCTCTCCCCTCTGTCTTATTTTCCTTTCTCCAGCGTATCTTTCCCAACAGCCTTATGCATGCTGTTTATTCTCCGTTTTAGAAAACAAAACCCTTTGCCCTCTCTTCCTCCTCTAGCTGCTGCAACCTTCCATATTCTTTTCCCTTAAAGCAAAATTCTTTGAAAGGCTTGTCTGGACTCCCTAGCTCCACTTCCTCTTTCCTAAGCTCTCCTGACCTGTGCAATCAGGCTTTTGTCCCAGCCCCTGCCTGCCTCAGAGGCAGTCACGCAGGCCTGGAGGAGGTGACTGGACTGCAGTCCAGAGGTCCTGTCTGTCCCCTTTCCAACGGGATCCGCCCCAGGGAAGTAGAGGGGTCTCCCTCCCAGTGACGAGAACTGGTGGTCTCAGACCAGCAGGTCTCTAATTCAAAAAAGAAGCCAAGAGTGTTTCCTGAACTCCAGAGCTTGTAGCCTGCTCACACCCATGCACGGGCACCCATGTGTGGCTGGCCCCAGAAGGATGAGCTCACTGCATCCCTGGCAGTGCCTTCCACTGTTGTGTCTCCAGAGCCTGACATGGCCTGGCACAGAGAGGGCCGTCCCTTGAAGCTAAATGGGCCCTGAATGGGGACGACGGGGACAGGAGTCTAAGAAAGTGACTGCCCTGGAAGCAGCTCAGTCTATGACCTTCCTCATCCAGCTGGTGAAGAACAGTATGTAGATTTTAGTTTTAAAACAAATTTCTCTGAAGAAAAGTCCCTTTCGACACGTGCAAACGTTTTTAATTTATCTGAGAGAAAAATTTATGTATAGAAAACTCTGGGTTTCTGGAAGTTATATTTTAGAAAGAAGCAGACTTATAAAAATCAGCTTCAAACTTGGGGAAAACAATCTCCTTCCACAGCTCCTGGCTGGAAAGGGCCTTTCCTGTGGGTGTCAGTTACCAAGACAAGAATGTGGACTGAGATGAGCAGATGGGTGTGCACTGTGTGGGGGATGAGTTACAGAAGTCAGCTGGTCACTGGGGGAAACCAGCTCATTCCTTGAATCCCCAGGTACCTGCCAACCTGCCGAGAGAAAGAGGGAGATGGAAACTGAAAGCCAGATGCCTGACCCAAAGCAACAGGAGGAAGTGGTGAGGTCTGGGGAGACTGAGGCAGGTCTGGGGACCCCCCCTGGGATTGCCAAGGCCTGACCCACGTGAGGTCAGAGATCATCTTCTGATGGCTGGTGGGTCTGTGAGAACAGATACATGCTGATCACATCCTGAGATGAAACCAGGGCCTGTAGCCAGGAGGTGATCAAAGCCCGAGGAGGTGGAACTTTTAAGGAGCTCCAGGAGCCAGAGGCTCAGTGTGGGACCACCCCCTCAAATCCCACCCCCACCTCAGCACTGCCTGCTGACTTGGCTTCTGATTTTGTGTAGAGAGCTTGCCATCCACATGGTTTCCACGCCCCTCTTTCATTTTGGGACTCATGTTCATGGTCTAAAACCTGCTCTCTTTCTGTTTTTCTTTACCACCTAAAATCACCCTCAGTTGAGCAGCTGGAAGAAAGAAGTATTAATATATATATCAGTTTTTAAAGCCATAAGTTTTTCAAATAGGTTTTTCAATAAACTAAAAAGACCACACTTTAAAGATATGAACACACAGGTGCACGCCTACTCTGCGTGTCTCTGGAGACCTGGGGCAGAGGGTGGCAGCAGCTGCAGCGGCCCAGCCCTCTGAGTGCTGGCAGCTGGGCAGCGAGGATCCACGCCAGAGCACATGGCCTCTTGCTGTCACCCTAGGTGTGGCCCTTCTCATCAGATGGGCCAGAAAGACCTGCTGTTTTGAGGAGGGCTTTGATAGACCTGTGGATGAAATATCCTAAAAGAGTGATTTATTGGTGAAGTTCTTTGCTGATTCCCCATAAATCTCGAATTTTGAAAGAGGAAGTTTACCCAATAAATTTCTCTATGGAAAATCATTAATTATTAACACATTAATTAATCAATGTATCTGCCCCATGGGCTATAACCAGCATCACCACTCAAAACTGATACAATTCTAGGCTGAAAAAAAGGTTTTCTTTAGTTAGACTGCATAGCCTGGGTCCAAGAAAATATCTCACTATCTTTAGCTTTAAAAAGATCCTTTTTTATTGTGGTATCACATTAGCTTTTGAAAAGCTACAAATCCTTAAGTCCTATTTGATATCTTTGGTCTGCCTGAAACCCATCTGCCACCTGACCCAAACTAATCCGGCTAAGGCCAGGCATGCCAGGCTGAGGCTGATTTCATTAACATCTGAGAAATAGCAAAACGGGGAAGAGTAACTGTCGGGGCACTGGAGTCAAGAGGGCCCCAAATGTCAAGAGAACCTGGGCTCTGCCGTTTGTAGCTGCACAATCTTGAGAAAGTCTGTTCACTGCTCAGGTGCCTTATCTCCAGATGACAGACAGTAACAGAAACTGGGTTTTTTGGGGGGCTCCAAAATCACCGCAGATGGTGACTACAGCATGAAATTAAAAGATGCTTGCTCCTTGGAGGAAAAGCTATGATCAACTTAGACAGCATATTAAAAAGCAGAGACATTACTTTGCCAACAAAAGTCCATCTAGTCAAAGCTATGGTTTTTCCAGTAGTCACGTATGGATGTGAGAGTTGGACTGTGAAGAAAGCTGAGCGCTGAAGAATTGATGTTTTTGAACTGTGGTGTTGGAGAAGACCCTTGAGAGTCCCTTGGACAGCAAGGAGATCCAACCAGTCAGTTCTAAAGGAAATCAGTCCTGAATATTCATTTGAAGGACTGATGCTGAAGCTGAAGTTCCAATCTTTTGGCCACCTAATCCGAAGAACTGACTGACTAGAAAAGACCCTGATGCTGGGAAAGATTGAAGGCAGGAGGAGAAGGGGACAGAGGATTAGATGGTTGGATGACATCACTGACTCGATGGACATGAGTCTGAGTAAGCTCCGGGAGTTGGCGATGGACAGGGAAGCCTGGTGTGCTGTCGTCCACGGAGTCGAAAAGAGTCGGACACGACTGAGTGACTGAAATGAACTGAACAGAAACTGAGAAGGGGCTGATGGAGCCCAGCGCAGGGCTCCCTAGATGGAAGCCCCTGCCGTCACTTCCACGTCCCAGAGACACCCCAAGGCGACTGCTGTACCATCTCACTGAGAGGTCTGAGTATTGGGAGATCCAGGTGGGAAGGCAATTTTTAGCTGCACCCTGGAGTGCAGTTAAGGATCCAGGAACAATGCACCAGATAAATCTAAAGCTAAGTCCCTGTACGTTGTCCAGAAAGAAAAAAACAACAGCGGATTTTAGCAAGTGGCGATCAAAACACATCCCTTACTTACAGTTGTAACACAGGAGCAGACCGGCTTCCCCGTCTTCGTACACATCAATAGCTGCAACAAAATTAACCTGCAATGAGAATGGGCAATGGTAGTGGGCAGGCTGGACACTGACACTAGGAAAAGACGTTCTCAAGTTTCTGTAAACTCAGGCATGACCGCAGTCCATGGTGTGGACCTTCTCATCATCTTTTCAAACCCTTTAAGAAGCTCTATAGTGGAGAGCGCTCTCTATTGGCAGGCCTCCCATTTATACAGCGGGCTCCAGTCCACCAAGATTTTCTTACGGGTTATTCCTTTCACTTCCACATCAACCCTGGAAAGTAGATGGCATTGCATCCATTTTACAGATGAGGAAAGCGAGGCTTAGAGAGGTGGAGTCGCTCTAGTCCCTCAGTGAGGAGGTGCCCCAGCCAGGATCCCCACCAGTCCCTGGTTCTTTTCCAACCTCAATACCCTTGCCCTTCAGCCACACTGCCTCCTGCCTCAAACATAGTCTCTGAGTCTCCAGATCACCATGTCTGCCCTTCTTTTCTCCCTTTTATACTTCTTTAACTTCCTGGGAAGCGGCTTGACAAGATGCAGAGGGTGTTGGAAGCCCCAGCTCTGTGGCTTTGGTGAGCCTCGGTTTCTGCTTTTGAGATGGTTCTCAAGTTTCAATCAAAACTCCAAGCCTCTAAAAATCTCTTCTTTCGCTGCCTCACTTGTCTTCTCAGCCCTGTAGTCTGGCCTTCGGTACCACCAGGGACGCTGCCCTCTCTTAAGCTCCAAGAAAGTTTCCTTCTCTCCAGACTGAAGGCCTCTGACCATGGCTCATCTCTCCATCCGTATCTGCACAACCTCTGACAGGGGACAGCTCCTCCCTCTGGCTTCTCTCCTATTTCAGATTCTTTCCATTTCTTGACTCTTCGCTCATTTAGAAAAAGCCCCAGCTTGATAGCTTCGGATTTTACTCTACTCAAAATCTCTAAATCTACAACCTCAGGCACACATTCTGATCTCCAGCCCAGGTTCCTAAGTCTTTTGTTCTCTCAAATGCAGTAGGTTGAGAAAAACTCAAGGGGCTGGGTAGGGGAGCAGACAGGAGCAGGTCAGACAGCCCCAAGTTGCCAGTACCACTTGCTGCCTCTTGTGGTTTGTGCTAAACGGCCCTCTGGCCCCAGGTCTCCATCTGTAAACTGGTGTAACAATAATCCTGACACTGCTGGATTGTCATGAAAATTCCATGAAACAAGGCAAACATTGTTGCATAGGGCCTGACACAATCAGCATTCCACGGAGGTCTCACATGACCAGTTTCCTTTCAAGCCTCCTCCTTTCTTTTAGCAGAGCTACCCTCAAAGTCTCGGAGGGGTCCCTTTCTCACCCAAGTCCAGAGCATCCTCTTCCTCATCTCACCCCTGCTGCACCCCGGGCTCGACCCCGCCTCCAGGCGCGGCCATTGTCTCCCTCTAGCTCGGCCCTCTCCAGCCCCTTCCAGCCTCTGGGCTTCCCCATTTCCCAACCCAGGCCCTCTGCCCAGCTGGCCCTCACTGCTCTCACCCAAATGCAGCCTTCTCCTCTGAATAGTCTGGCATTGTACGAGTCGTCATTAAACACACAGAAAGGACAGGGTCTCACCCCTCAACAAAATGTCAGAAAAGCGTACAAGTACATAAAATAAGTTATACTGGAGCCCATACCATAACGATGAGCTGGCTCTGTAGGGGTGGGAGACAGTGAGTCCTAGAGGTCAAGGGTATTGATTCTAGGGTCAGAAGGACCTGGGAGTCAAATGCCAAATAATTCCTCTGCTGCCGTGTGTCACGGCCTTGTTTTAATTATCTACACGGCGTGCACTGCCCTCTCAGGTTCGCTTGCTTGCTGGCACTCTCCTCCGTGCTGGGCTCTCAGCTCTACGAAGCAGAGGCCTTGCTCTGCTCATGTGACCCCCTCAGTCCCTGGATCAGGACCTGTCAAGTACCAGGAGCAGAGGGCATGCTACCTAGAGGCACGACCATGTAAATGAAATGCCAGCCCTGCCACCCGAGAGCAGTGGGCACGTGGTCAGGGGTTTAACCTCATGGAACCTCAGGGTCTTCATCAGTAAAAAGGGAGAGGCTGGAACATCTGCCTTCCATGGGGGCTGAGGATTCCAGGAGGTCACACAGGGCCCGGGAAATGCTCCATAAATGTCAGCTGCTGGCATGACTTGGCTCTGGAACCTGCACCACTGGGGCGTATCATGGGAGGGAACAGCCCTCGGGCCCCTAGAGGGAACCCTCTGTCCGTCCCCAGCACTCTGACTTGAATTACTTCCTCCTCGGTGTCCCCAGCGTTGTCAGTTAGATGACACTGATGTCAACCAGCGGCTTCCAGCCCTCGTGGGCGCTGCTGCGTCTGCCCTGCACTTTCTGAGGGAGCGGCCGAGCACCACCGGCTGTGTGACCTGGACATCCTCCTCTTCGGGCTGTTACGGGGCTGTGGCTGCCACGTGCCGGGTTTGAGGGTGCAGTCCTGGGAGGCAGGCAGTCTGGGCTCAAGTCTTGCCTCTGCTACTTGCTATGTGGTTTGGGGTAAATAAGTGACTTCTCCTTTCTGAGCCTCAGCCTCTTTTTCTGCAGAAATGGGGGAGAGAATAGTACCTGCCTGTCAGGGCTAAGGGGCCAAAATTTGGGGTCAGTGACCATAGCGTGGACTTAATCACTCCCTCCTCAGGCCCTCAATCGCATTTCATTAGACCTTCATTAATACTGAGCATGGTGAGGCCCGGTTCACACGTACATGTTATATGTACAGATGTTGATACAGATGTTGGTATAGATGTTAGCTCTCGGGCGAGGGGCCTCAAAGGAGACATTCATGCAGGAGACATCCTTGACCAGGTGAGGACCTGAGAATTCACTGGGAGAGCTTTTAAATGATACATATTCTGGGTTCTTGCTCCTGGACATCTTGATATATAGTAGGTCAGGGTAGGATAAAGACATTCGCCTTTTATTTTTTACTTGATTAAAAATAGTTTATCTTATTGCATTTTAAAATAATAAAAGTAATATATGGTGGTGGTGAAAATCTGAAACACAGACTTGTAACAAGTGAAAGAGGTTGGCACTGTGAGGTCAATGTCCAAACTTCCCGCGTGATTCCAGGGTAAGCTCTCAGTGAAGACCAGCTGGGGTCTGGGCAGACAGCCAGGACAGGGACCTGGGTCCAGTGAATAAGCCAGAGACCCGGATCCTGTTACCTCCCTCTGGAGGAGGCCTCTGTTGGGGAAGGAGGCTGGAGCTGGCTGTTGGATCCAGAGCAGTGCGTCGGAGTTGGCCTGTTGGTAGAACAAACTTGGTGTTGACTTTCAGAAGGCTGCTCTGGTGCTTCTTAAACAGCTCCTCTCTCGAGCTAGGACTGTCTTGGACCCTGAGGTGGGTTTGAAGCCTGCAACGGGGAATCGAGGGGTCTTGACTGAGACAAGAGGATGGGCGGGGGCAGGAAACCAGGCCAGCCTGGCCTGCATGGTGGCGCATGGAGGAGGTAGGCGTTGAAGGCTGCTTGAGGCACTAATCGCCGGCAAGTCCAGGAGGATCGGCCTCTCTCCTGCTCCACTGAGCTCAGGGCTTGTCCTGCAGGAATGTCTTGGTGGGAAGTAACCCTGTTTCTGCAGGCCGCTTCTACCCGCTCACTAGTTTGCTCATTTCTCTAGGGCTTATCTTTCCAACCAAAGAGTAAATTCCACCCAAAGACAAGCCACTATCTCAGCACCTCTGCCTGCTCAGCAAACATAGCCACTGAGGATTAACTCAGTGGGAATATACACACTGACCCAGTCAAATCCCCAGGGTAGCGCTTAACAACACAAAGACGTTTTTAAGTGTTTTTTCTTAGAGAAAAGCTTTGCATCTTTGTTTTACAAAGCATGTTGAAGAAAAGACAGAAAATTTTGGAGGTTTCTCAGATCTTCCAGCAAAACAAAGCACAGAAGTCATCAAAGAAAACTGCTTTTAACTGTTTTTTCCCTGGATCTTCATGAATCTTAACAGAAAAAAATCCACAGACACATTCATGAATTATCAAGGTATTAAATATAAGTAAATAACAATAATTTCCAGGAAAAGCGGGTTCAGTCTTAGGAAACTGGTTGCCAGGGAAGGATTGACTCAACAAAGATCTTTTAAGCCATGCTTTTTCTGACTCCTATGGTTGGTTGTACAGATTGTATTTTTTAATTAAAAAGAATTTAATTATTCATTTGGCTGCACTGGGTCTTGGTTTTGGCACTCAAGATCTTCAGTCTTTTTGGTGGCACGCGGGATCTTTAACTGCAGTATGTGAACTCTGAGTTGCGGCCTGTGGGCTCTAGTTCCCTGACCAGGGATCAAACCCAGGACCCCTTTTATTGGAAGGGTGGAATAGGGACCTGGGTCCAGTGAATAAGCCAGAGACCCGGATCCTGTTACCTCCCTCTGGAGGAGGCCTCTGTTGGGGAAGGAGGCTGGAGCTGGCTGTTGGATCCGGAGCAGTGTGTCGGAGTTGGCCTGTTGGTAGAACAAACTTGGTGTTGACTTTCAGAAGGCTGCTCTGGTGCTTCTTAAACAGCTCCTCTCTCGAGCTAGGACTGTCTTGGACCCTGAGGTGGGTTTGAAGCCTGCAACGGGGAATCGAGGGGTCTTGACTGAGACAAGAGGATGGGCGGGGGCAGGAAACCAGGCCAGCCTGGCCTGCATGGTGGCGCATGGAGGAGGTAGGCGTTGAAGGCTGCTTGAGGCACTAATCGCCGGCAAGTCCAGGAGGATCGGCCTCTCTCCTGCTCCACTGAGCTCAGGGCTTGTCCTGCAGGAATGTCTTGGTGAGAAGTAACCCTGTTTCTGCAGGCCGCTTCTACCCGCTCACTAGTTTGCTCATTTCTCTAGGGCTTATCTTTCCAACCAAAGAGTAAATTCCACCCAAAGACAAGCCACTATCTCAGCACCTCTGCCTGCTCAGCAAACATAGCCACTGAGGATTAACTCAGTGGGAATATACACACTGACCCAGTCAAATCCCCAGGGTAGCGCTTAACAACACAAAGACGTTTTTAAGTGTTTTTTCTTAGAGAAAAGCTTTGCATCTTTGTTTTACAAAGCATGTTGAAGAAAAGACAGAAAATTTTGGAGGTTTCTCAGATCTTCCAGCAAAACAAAGCACAGAAGTCATCAAAGAAAACTGCTTTTAACTCTTTTTTCCCTGGATCTTCATGAATCTTAACAGAAAAAAATCCACAGACACATTCATGAATTATCAAGGTATTAAATATAAGTAAATAACAATAATTTCCAGGAAAAGCGGGTTCAGTCTTAGGAAACTGGTTGCCAGGGAAGGATTGACTCAACAAAGATCTTTTAAGCCATGCTTTTTCTGACTCCTATGGTTGGTTGTACAGATTGTATTTTTTAATTAAAAAGAATTTAATTATTCATTTGGCTGCACTGGGTCTTGGTTTTGGCACTCAAGATCTTCAGTCTTTTTGGTGGCACGCGGGATCTTTAACTGCAGTATGTGAACTCTGAGTTGCGGCCTGTGGGCTCTAGTTCCCTGACCAGGGATCAAACCCAGGACCCCTTTTATTGGAAGGGTGGAATGTTAGCCACTGGGCCGCCAGGGAAGTCCCTGTCCAGAGTTTTGAAAAGCAAGAAGGGGTTAGAACTTTTAAAGGCCAGATTGGGCTCTGAGTCCTCAGAAGACAGCCTCGGGAAGAGATGACAGGTTCCCAGTTGCTGGGATGGAGGGGACCCTCCTGGCCTTGCTAGGAAGAGTGTCAGGAGAGCTTCCATCTCTTGGGTCTATAGTAACATCATCTGGGGGAGACTTACAGTCTACTGATTCCCATCCCATACACCCAGGACTTCTGGTTTAACTGATCTGGGTGTGTCAGAGCAATGATATGTTTAAAGCTTTCTGGGCAATTAGAGCCACAGTTGAGAAGCAGTGTGTACCAGTGGTTCCCAAATTTGCCCACATCACCTGGGGACCATCTAAAAATTCTAAAGCTCACATCACACCCAAGGCTGGTGAAATTTCTGGGGCGTGGGACACAGGGCATCAGTAGCTTTGAAGTTCCTCGATGACTTCAATGGCAGATGAGTTTGGGTGCTACCAGTATACACACATGAAAGGGCAGACTGAGCTGTGATTGATAACAGCTGAAGATAAGATATAGGCCTCTTAATTATATCTAGATGTTTCTTTTTCTGATTTTCTATTTCTTAAAATTTTGCTCTCAGGTGTTTTCTTTAGAGTAATTAGCAACTTTAGTGAATATTTATGGAGGGCTGGTCCAAATTTAAATTGTATTTTTTTAGTTCTTGTAAAACATAATTAAATTCCTCACTCTCTGACACATCTGAACAGGACTGGGGGAAGCTCTCATTAGGAATGACACTCTCCCTGGGCGACATCCTTGTTCTGCCCTGTTCTTATACCTGAGCTGGAGTGCTGGCCCTGCACCATGCAAACCTCTAGGGGCTCAACTGTCATCAGGCCTTGCCCTGGTTCCCAGCAATAAGTGGGCTGAAGAACTCTGTGAGTTGCTTATCAGGTTTTGTCCAGATCCAGCACATGGCTGCCCTCTGTGCAACTCAGGCCAGGAGGTGTAGACCCCCCAGTGCTGATCTGCTTTTCCTCTCTCTCCCAATGGTGTTTCATCCCATCTTCCTTTCCTAATGCACCTCTAAGGGAATGGAGACTCAGGCTGTGCTCTCCCCAACCTCCCAGCCCCGTGCTGTGGGTCTGCAGTGCCTCTGAGGGTAACCCGACTCTCCAGAGGCCCTTCTAGCATGAATTACCAAACAAATGTTCTCATTACTCAGTTATTTACAGTGAGTTTTGACACTTCATTCCTATTCTGTTGGGAAGGATGGAATGGCAGGAGGAGGTGTGGAAAAGATAAAGAGGGCAATGGGCAGTTATATGATATTGAACCCATTTGACCTACGAATATGGCAGCTTCACATGGTACAGCCTAAACATGTATCACAGCTTACAGATATGATAAAGAGCACACAGTTTTAAAGAAAACTTCATCATGATCTCGTAAAGTTAGAAGGCGCAGCTCCAGTCTTTTTGGTTCCCGCTCGCCCCCACGTCCGTCGACTCACCCTGCTGGCCTCCACGTGGTGCAGCCTGAAGGCCTCCCCCGTGCTCTCGTTCACCACGTCGAACTGGTGCCGGTAAGCCACACAGATGAGGTTGTCGCTCTCCTCCGTTGGCCCATCTACCAAGGTCATCACCGCGGGAGAGTCGGACAGACAGATCTCCTGTGTGGTGGACAAGGATGGAGGAGAAAGGGATGAGGACAGGGCAGCCACCCCACTGCCTGCCCCCATGCAGGAAAGGCCCCCTTGAAGAAGGGATTCACAGGGCCTGGACCCCATCTTAGGCCTGTTCATGCTGATCATGCTCAGCCACCTTTCCAATGGACTCTGAACTCTGTGTTTAGTGCCTATGAAAACAACAGAAGGATAGGACCCCCTCCAGACAGGGGAACCGTGAAGATCATATCTAGGTTACTTATTGCCTAAGAGAAAACATACACTAATCACCCCTTCCTCCAGACAGGCCATAAATTTTTCTGTATCTATCAGAGTGTAACCTTGGGTTTATTGATTATTGGCTAATTGTTTGACTGTTTGAGCACATGAGCATATAGCATGTGAATGATGGGGTTATTGGGATTGTATTTTCCTTGGTTTATGTAAGTCTCAAGGAATTTGGAGTGGTCAGTTCAGACACATACACATGGGGTATAAAAGATTTTCACAAATGCTGGTCGGGGTCCTTGGCTAAGAGGATACTCTGCCTTGGGCCCACCGGTGTAATAAACTGCACTCCACTATCTGCATTGTCCTCCTGAGTGAGTTTGTTTCCTGGAATGCGTGGCTACAACACCCTCATTTCCCCACGCTGCCACCCCTCAGGCCCGCTGCTTCTGCAGAGTCCTGTGCCAGACTGGGGCAGGGAAAAGAGAGGCAGGGATGGGTTAGACTGCTCCCTTCTGCAATCTGTCCTCAAGGCTCAGACCTCTGTTCACTGCAAAGGGGAGAGGCCAGGAGACAATTTTACAAAAGGGATTCAACAGTGTAGTCTGTGTTAGCCCTCAGAATGTCCGGTCCTTGTCTTGAGATTTAATAATAATAATGAACATTTTGGCCAACCTAATACATACATCATGAAATGATCACCACAATAAATTTAGTGAATATTCATCATCTCATGCAGATACAAGATAAAAGAAAAAGAAATTTTTTTCCCTTGTGATGAGCACTCTTAGAATTTACTCTCTTAACTTTCATATATAACATTCATCAGTGTTGATTATATTTATCATGTTGTATATTATATTCCTGGTACTTATTTATCTTACGATGGGAAATTTTTACCTTTCTGACCACCTTCTTCCATTTCACCCTCCCCCCAACTCCTGCCTCTGGTAACCATGAATCTGTCTCTTTTTCCATGAGTTTGTTTTTGAAGTATAATTGACTTTATGGGTGTGTTAGTTTCTGGTGCCCAGCATGATTCCACGTTTCTATATATTTCAAAATGATCCCCCCTAAAGCAGCATCTTTAGGTATTTACTATGTGAATGAGCTGGATGGAGTTGGAAAAACTCTGTTCGCCTTAGTCTCCCAGGGAAACCAGGGCCACAGGTGAGGGCTTCCCCAGTTAGTTACTGAACCACAGGGCAACCCCAGTGGATGACAGACCCTGGATGGAAGGAGGGAGTCTGCCTTGGGATACCTTGGCCAGGAGTGAAACAATTTGAAGGAAAAACCTACCCTGATGTACTGGAATTCTTCAACAGGTGACTCTGACAGGGGAGATAACAGTGACATGCCAGTCACGCCACTTGGCTTGTTGTGTTTCCTTGTGATCAGAAGCAGTTTATTCCGAATGGCAACAACAATCCTCAGCTCTCTGCTATGGTGAGTGTTGATGGCATACAGGTGGCAGCCTAGGAAGAGAAAGAAATGATGCTGAACATACAAGAGGTGGGAGCCCTCAGCTTTGACAATCTGGTGATATTTAAGAACCCTGGAAATTAAACATAAGACAGTGAAATGACTAAGGACGTTTTTGCCATGAGGCAAAGTGGGAACTTGAAATAAAAATTAGGTTGAGCTACAGAAAAATCAAGGAAGTCATATTCCCCCTATTCTAGAGTTTGTGGACTTAGATTTACATCCACTACATGACATGAATTAAACTGAAAAGTGAGCAGAGTTCCAGGAACAAAATTCTAAAAGTTTCTTTTCATAAGTTTGCTCACAGAGGTTAACTCACCTCCCAAACTTGTCAAATAAGACCTAAAACTTCCTCTAGCCCTCAACATGTTTCTCTATAACTTAAGCTTCTCTTAGGGAACAAGTGACACTACTTTTGTGATGTTTCCAAGTGAAAAAACAAATAAAATTCCTACTCAAATTTTTTTTTTTCCCAGTAAAATCCGGGCAATCTGAGAAAACGATTAATTGGATGAAACCAGCAAAATATGAAGAATTGAGTCACCTTTTGTTTTCTCGAGCTTGTTTTCTCTACAGTCACACTTGCCCTTCACGGCCTGCTTGCCCTCGATGCCCCTCTGCACAGCGCTCAGTCTGAAGACAAAGAGGCGGGCATCTTTCCCTGGTGAGATGAAGCAGATGGAGGAGATGGATGGAAAAGTAAGATGACCTGGAAGAACTGAAGGGGCGGATTGTGTAGAAAACTACTACTCAGGAAATCAGGATTTGAGGTGTTCCAGAACTGGGGAGAAGCCCTGTATTGCCTTCACCTAACGATGTGATCAAGGACGCCCACCCCTTCTCTCCCTCACCATCCCTGCCTCAGAGAACAAATGGGCTACCAAGGACCTGAGCCCTGGGCACCAGAAGAAAAAGCTGGCAGTGGTGATTCAGCCAGAACCCCGAGACCCTTGTGTTGGCCATAGGCTACACGCTCCCCTTCCTCCCAGAGAACATCCCTCGGGGAGGAGTAGCACCTTTGTCTGCTCTGAGGATCAGAAGGTCCAGCACCTCCAGCACATGCATCTGCTTCACGGGCAGAGTCTTGTCAAACACGGGCACTGATGGGAGGTCGTCTGGAAAAGAAGCCAACGCCGCACTCAGCCCATACTCTCTAGAACCTATGAAATGTGCCTATGGGTAGTTTTGGACCCCGTTTCTCCCTAGGTGAGGGAGGAGTTCAGCTTCTAGATCCTTCCTAAGGGCCACACAGAAAGTTCAAGCACTAGTCCCCTCTCAACTCAAGGAGGACTGGCATTTCTTTCCCAAAGGCATTCACACCTCCGTACAGGGAGCGCAACAGCAGGGCCCCGAAGCTAGAGTCTTCTCCTCAATGTTCATCCAAGAAAAGGCAGCATCTCTCAATTCCAATTTTGGCTGGGATTATTCCAAAGAACCAAATACCAAGTTTTAAAAAGTGCTAATACATTTAGTCATTTCTCTTAAATATTTTCTGATTTTTTTTGTGTGTCATATTTGAAACCACGTCACATCTTAGGTTATTTTGCACANGGCCTCTGGGCAAAAAATCTTATTGCAAAATTCACTTCTGATTGTACAGTGAAGTGACTCAAGGGACGAGATCTGACAGAGCTCCTGAAGAACTACGGAGGGAGGTTCGTAACACTGTACAGGAGGTGGGGACCAAAACCACCCCCAAGAAAAAGAAATGCAAAAAGGCAAAATGGCTGTCTGAGGATTCCTTACAAACAGCTGAGCAAAGAGAAGCAAAAGGAAAAGGAAAAAGGAAAGACATACCCATCTGAATGCAGAGTTCCAAAGAATAGCAAGGAGAGATAAGAGAGTCTTCCCAAATGATTAATGCAAAGAAATAGAGGAAAACAATAGAACGGGAAGGACCAGAGATCTCTTCAAGAAAAATCAGAGATACCAAAGGAACATTTCATGCAAAGATGGGCACAATAAAGGACAGAAACGGTAAGGACCTAACAGAAGCAGAAGAGATTAAGAAGAGGTGGTAATATTACACAGAAAAACTGTACAAAAAAAGGTCCTAGTGACCCAGATAACCATGACGGTATGGTCACTCACCTAGAGCCAGACATCCTGGAGTGTGAAGTCAAGTGGGCCTTAGGAAGCACAAAGCTGGTGGAGGTGATGGAATTCCAGCTGAGCGATTTCAAATCCTAAAAGATGATGCTGTGAAAGTGCTGCACTCAATATGCCAGCAAATTTGGAAAACTCAGAAGTGACCACAGGACTGGAAAAGACCAGTTTTCATTCCAAACCCAAAGAAAGGAAATGCCAAAGAATGTTCAAACTACCGCACAACTGCACTCATCTCACACACTAGCAAAGTAATGCTCAAAATTCTCCAAGCGAGGCTTCAACAGTATGTGAACCGTGAACTTCCAAATGTTCAAGCTGGATTTAGAAAGGCAGAGGAACCAGAGATCAAATTGTCAACATCCGCTGGATCATGGACAAAGCAAGAGAGTTCCAGAAAAACATCTATTTCTGCTTCATTGACTATGCTAAAGCCTTTGACTCTGTGAATCACAATAAACTGTGGAAAATTCTTAAAAGAGATGGGACTATCAGACCACCTTACCTGCCTCCTAAGAAACATGTATGCATGTCAAGAAGCAACAGTTAGAACCCTGTATGGAACAACAGACTGGTTCAGGATTAAGAAAGGAGTATGACAAGACTGTTTATTGTCACCTGTTTATTTACCATATATGCAGAGTATATCATGAGAAATGCTGGGCTGGATGAGTTACAAGCTGGAATCAAGATTGCCAGGAGAAGTTATCATCAACCTCAGATATGCAGATGACATCACTCTAATGGCAGAAAGTGAAGAGGGACTAAAGAACCTCTTCATGCAGATGAAGGAGGAGAGTGAAAAGGCCAGCTTAAAACTAAATATTAAAAAAACTAAGATCATGACACATGGCCCCATAACTTCATGGCAAATAGAAGGGGACGAGGTGGAAGCAGTGACATTTTCTCTTCTTGAGCTCTGAAATCACTGTGGATTGTGGGATGGTGACTGCAGCCATGAAACTGAAAAGACAACTGCTTCCTGGCAGGAAAGCTATGACAAACCTAGACAGTGTGCCAAAAAGCCAAGACATCACTTTGCTGACAAAGGTTCGTATAGTGAAGGCTATGGTCTTTCCAATAGTCACGTATGTTCTCAGAGCTGGATCATAAAGAAGGCACAGTGCCAAAGAGTTGATGCTTTTGAACTGTGGTGCTAGAGGAACTCTTGAGAGTCCCTTGGGCAGCAAGATCAAACTAGTCAATCTTAAAGGAAATCAACTCTGAATACCCATTGGAAGTACTGATGCTGAAGCTCCAACACTTAGGCCACTTGTTATGAAGAGCCGACTTACTGGAAAAGACCCTAATGCTGAGAAAGATTGAAGGCAGGAGGAGAGGATGACAGAGGATGAGATGGCTGGTTGGCATCACTGTGCAATGGACACGAACCTGGGCAAACTCCAGGAGATGGCAGGAGGGAGACAGGGAGGCCTGGCATGCTGCGGTCCATGAGTTCAAGAAGAGTCGGACACGACTTGGCAACTAAACGACACCTAGAAGGCCTTGTAGGTCTTCACAGAACCGCTCAACTTCAGCTTCTTCAGCATTAGAGGCTGGGGCACAGGCTTGCATTTCTGTGACACTGAATAGTCTGCCTTGGAAACAAGCTGAGATCATTCTGTCGTTTCTGGGACTGCACCCAGGTACTGCACTTCGGACTCTTGTGGACTATGAGGCCTACTCCCTTCTTTCTAAGGGATTCTTGCCCACAGTAGTAGACACAATGGTCATCTGAATTAAATTTGCCCATTCCTGTCCATTTTAGTTCACTGATTCCTAAAATGTTGATGTTCACTCTTGCCATCTCCTGTGTGACCACTTCCAATTTGCCTTGACTCCTGGACCTAACACTCCAGGTCCCTGTGCAATACTGCTCTTTACAGCTTCAGACTTTCCTTTCACCACAAGGCACATCCACAACTGGGCATCGTTTCCGCTTCGGCTCAGCCTCTTCATTCCTTCTGGAGCCATTTCTCTCTTCTTCGCCAGCAGCACAGTGGACACCTACTGACCTGGGGGCTCACCTTCCAGTTTCCTATCTTTTTGTCTTTTCATATCGTTCTGGTCCCATCACTTCCTGGGATGGGACACAATGGAAAGTGTGACAGACTTTATTTTCTTGGCTGCAAAATCACTGAGGACAGTGACTACAACCACGAGACTAAAAGACCTTTACTCCTTGAAAGAAAAGCTATGACAAACCTAGACAGTGTATTAAAAAGCAGAGACATTTCTTTGCTGACAACTATGGTTTTTCCAATAGTCATGTACAATACGAGAGGGGGACAATAAAAAAGGCTGAGCACTGAAGAATTGATGCCTTCAAACTGTGGTGATGGAGAAGATTCCTGAGAGTCCCTTGGACTGCAAGGAGATCAAACCAGTCAATCCTAAAGGAAATCAACCCTGAATATTTATTGGAAGGACTGATGCTGAAGCTCCAATATTTCGGCCACTGGACTCGAAGAGCAGACTCATCAGAAAAGACCCCAATGCTGGGGAAGATTGAAGGCAGGAGGAGAAGGGGACGACAGGACGGGATGGCTGGATGGCATCACCGACTCAATGGGCATGAGTTTGAGAAAACTGGGAGATGGTGATGGACAGGGAAGCCTGGCATGCTGCAGTCCATGGGGTCGCAGAGTCAGACACAGCTGAGAACCTACCATCAACAATACCGTTCGCGGGCTTCACCAGGCAAGAGCGCTGCAGCAGCCTGCCATTCCCTCCTCCAGTCGCGCCATGTTTTGTCCCAACTCTCCACCGTGACCCGTCTGTCTTGGGTGGCCCTGCACGGCATGGCTCACAGTCTCTGAGCTCCACACGGCTGTGGTCCGTGGGGTCATTTTGGCTGGTTTTCTGTGATTGTGGTTTGCTCTAGAGGCCATGGGGCTGCAGCCCTTGCTTCTTCTGTGTCCTCTAAAGGGTAGAAAGCTTGTGAGAGCCTCCTGATTGATGGCAGGGACTGGCTACCGGGAAAACTGGATCTCGTCCTGGTGCGCAGGGCCATGCTCATGCTTTCGCGCATGCGTGCTGACCTGCTTTAGTCCTGTCTGCCTCTTCGCGACCCAACAGACCGTAGCACCAGGCTCTTCTGTCCATGGGATTCTCCAGACAAGAACACTGGGGTGGGGTGCCATTTCCTTCTAGGGGACTGAGCCTGAGTCTCTGTATGGGCAGGTGGGTTCTTTACCACTAGAGGGCCGTGCTCAGTACATCTTTAATCCAACTTTCTGCTGAAGGGTGGGGACCTAAGGCGGCCCTGTCCTGCAGTTTGCAGTCCCTATGATAGCATTCCAGGCTCTGTGGAAGGGCTAACCGCAACCTCCTTAAACAGGACTTACTCCAACACGCTGCGCCCCCAGGCCTGCTGCTGCCAGCGCCCCGGCCACAGGGCAGGCCACCGGCGACCCACGCCTCCCCAGGAGACTCCCAAACACGCGTGGACAAGTCTGGCGCAGCCTCTTCCGGGCCACTGCTCCCTTCCCTCAGGTTCTGGTGCGCACAGGGTTTTGTCCGTGCCCTCCGAGAGTCTCTCTCCCCTAAGCCTACGCGGAACTCTGCTGCTCCATACACCGCTACAAAACAGTCTCCTTCCCTCTGCTGCAAAAACAGTTACAATCGTTGGCTCAGCATCAGTGTCTCACTTAACACAAAAATAAAACAACGTGTCCCCTAAGGTCATATTCACGCCAGTCCTGTTAAACGCATACATTTTAAGCTGCAAATCTGAGAGGACGGTACACAGGTGCCTCAATTTTCTTTTCAATAGTCACTAAAATTGTTTGGGGAAAAAGATAAAAAATATTTTTTGGTAGTCTGAGTTAGTATAAGTGACCATTTGCTTCTTAATCCATTTGTAAAGGCATTCAATTCAATTAAAAGAGATACACTGAGAATTTAAAATGTAAGCTATCAGAAAGATCAGTCATCAGATCCTGGAGCCAGAAAGGAGCCTTATCTATGATAACCACCCCTCTTTCCCCATTTACAGATGAGGAAGCAGAAGCCCAGAGAAGGAAATAATTTGTCAAGGCTAATATATCTTTTTAGTAACAAAACCAAGACTGAAATCAGGTCTCTTGATTCTCAGCCAGACAGGCTTCCTCTCCCTCAGCAGTTTATTTAGTTACACTGTTGACTTAATATTGAACTGGAAGGTCTGTGAACTGTCCAGCAAGAAGTCTGACATACAATATTCTCTCAAATCTAATTTCCTCCCCTTTTTATTTAAATATCTGGCAACAGCTTTGGGCACTGTGAAAACCAGAAAAAAACCAGAACTTTAAAAATTACAGAAATGAACTGAAATTAAATTACAAAAGAGAATCATGAAACAAAACTGACACAGGAATACACTATCACGAGCAAATGATAAAGGGTAGCTGATCATAAATCAGCCCTATAATAAAATTTGAAAATGACTCCATGACCAGCAACAGGATCCTGATAAAGAAAACTTGGTGACCCTATTGCTGCTGCTGCTAAGTCACTTCAGTCGTGTCCGAC
The DNA here is from genome assembly GCA_006410675.1 of Oreotragus oreotragus. Lineage (NCBI taxonomy): Eukaryota > Metazoa > Chordata > Mammalia > Artiodactyla > Bovidae > Oreotragus > Oreotragus oreotragus. Next base: position 156,431 of record SJYX01012239.1, on the reverse strand, counting down.
TCTGTGTGACCCCACAGACAGCAGCCCACCAGGCTCCTCCATCCCTGGGATTCTCCAGGCAAGAATACTGGAGTGGGTTGCCATTTCCTTCTCCAATGGTGACCCTATTAGTTAAAAATAATTAAGTCCAAGGAATTCAACTGCAGTCTCACTGAGGTGACCACGGACTCAAACGCATGGCCACTGTGAATGAAAGCAGGGGGCTCACAAAATGAGCTGCCAGGAGCTGCCGGGACAACACGCGACCCCCCACGGCATTCCCTCGTGCACCTGGAGTAGGGACACCAGCGGGCATCTCACCGAGGGAGCCACACTCTTTCATCGGCAACAGACCCCTCTGAAGGGGAGAGTCCACGAAGCAGCAGGTATTTTAAAAATCGGGACTAAAGAGGAAACAAAAACTACAGAAACAGATATGGTTACTGTTTCGTGAGGATCCCCTCCAGTCACTACCTCACCAGCAGGCGAAGGGTAACCTTACAAGATGGCTCGGCAATCCCACCTCAAAACATCCGTGTCCACCCTCATCCAGCAGAAACGAGGAACAGAACCGTTCATGTCGCGTCAGTGTGAGCGGCAGGAGCTTCATCCCCACTCTACGGGAGGAGGAGCAGCGTCCAGAGAGGATTATATCGCTCAAGGCCGGAATCTAAACCCAGAGATGACATCGAAAGCCACAAGGCCCCTGAGACTCCCAGGTCTCTTTCAGGATAACTGTCATAGCTTGGCAGGCCACCTTTCCTCTTCCCTTCAAGATGAGGCAGGCACTGCTCTTATCCTCAGAAAAGAGAAACAGGCGTGGAGAGGTCTTCACGTGGGCTTAGCACACTTGACCCCTCTGAGGGTCCTCCTCTTTCAGGACCACAAGGACCCTCATCCCCAGATCTGGGCCTCAGGGAACAATCAAGGATCCCCACACACAACCAAGATCCTACAGTCAAGGAATCAATTAATCTTGGAAATTCAAACCACAGAACCTAGCTTCAGCCTTCAAGGGTTCTGCCATCCTCCTCCCTGGCCGCTCTGTCCAGCAATAGTGGTGACGCCGCTCGCTTACTGACCGACACTCGCCATGTGTTGGACCTCGCCTGCGCATTCTCAGTGCATGATACCGTTCAGTCCTGCCACATATCCTGGGGAAGAAGTTTTTCTTTTTTTTGCTATTATTCTTATTTTTTAGGTGGTAAATTAATGCACATGTAATCTTCTTTAATCTAACAACAGATATAAAGACGGTTCACCTAATGACTGACACTTTTAAACAGCTGGTATATACCCTTGCGGCTCAGACGGTAAAGGTAAAGGGTCTGCCTGCAGTGCGGGAGACCTGGGTTTGATCCCCGGGTCGGGAAGATGCCCTGGAGAAGGAAATGGCACCCCACTCCAGTACTCTTGCCTGGAAAATCCCATGGACGGAGGAGCCTGGGGGGCTACTGTCCTCCCTGGGGTCGCACAGAGTCGGGCTCTGAGCAACTTCCCTTCTCTTCAGATGCCCTTGCAGACCGTCCTCCTCACCACAAAATCCTTCTCTTATTTTTCCCAGTGAGACTGCATTAAACAGAAAATCGGGTTTCCACCAACAATTCATTTGAGGCATTTTCCCACNGTCGCACAGAGTCGGGCTCTGAGCAACTTCCCTTCTCTTCAGATGCCCTTGCAGACCGTCCTCCTCACCACAAAATCCTTCTCTTATTTTTCCCAGTGAGACTGCATTAAACAGAAAATCGGGTTTCCACCAACAATTCATTTGAGGCATTTTCCCACAATTTACACAGTTCTGCCTCTTTTTTAAAAAGGCTATATGTTATTTCTCCCTATGGCCACAGCAGAATTGATTGAGCGAGAGGCGCTGTTACTTTCAGATGAGCAGATAAAGCTCTGACAGGTATGTGACTTAAGGTCACACAGTAAGTGGCAGGGACAGGGCTAGACCCAAGCCTACCTGATTCCAAAGCCTGTGTTCTCAAACACTGGGTCCCACAGGACACCTGTTTTGAATATTTTTGTCAACTAGACTACAACCCCTTTCAAGACAGTGGATCAGTGTCTTTAAGTCTCCAATGCCCAGCACTGCACTGGCATATAATTAAAGTTAGCACACGCTTGTATAAATAGCTGTTGAGTGTCAGTTTTCTGGTGCCACGTTCGCCTTCCCTCCCATGCCATTCTTACCCTGCACAGGGCCCTGGCACATCATGGAGGCACAAACGTACCTGCTGAAAGCACAGCTCTCCTGCCCAGAAGAGAACTGCCTCCTGTTCTCGGCGGGGCCACTTGGCCCCTCTCCGCCTCAGAATTCAAATGCAATGCAGCTCAGAGCCCACCTGCTTCTCCAGGAACTTCCCTGAGAGGGCTTTCGCGTGCAGACCCCTCTGTTCAACTATCACAACACCGCAAGAAGCCGGCACTAGAAAGGACCTTAGCAGTTATTCATCCTGGGCCCCTCCTCACTTCATAGTAATGGAGAGAGTAATCCACAGTTTTATGACAAACTAGTAAGGCTTCAGCCTACAAGAAGCTGACACTTTCAAACTAAAAGGGAAGGGACTTAAAGGAGAGTTTGCTACGTGCCACTTGGGGGGAGATGGCAAGGCAAGAAGGCAGTGAGACGCTATTTAATATAAAGATCTAAATGTGCATTTGAGCCTCCAGAAAATTACTGCTCCTAAGTTTGCAGTCTTGACTCTTCAGTGGTGCAGAATTCCGACCTTGGCAACCTCTAGCATCACGCGTCTCTGAAAATTAGCCAACACCTCACTGACCACTGCATCACTAACCGTAAAGCTGCAGATTAAGAGGCTTTAATGACAGCTCTGCATAACAAAAAGCTGGCAAAACAAACACAAAAGATAACTTTCCATTACAGTTAGTCATGGGACTCAGCTACTTCGACTTGGCTACTGACAGCATAAGTGGCTGCTATCACTGATATAAACACAGCCCACCTTTCCTCTCAGTCTGAGCTTTCTTTGGCATTGCCTTTCTGTGGGAACGCCAAAGAACGCTCAAACCACCGCACAACTGCACTCGTCTCACGTGCTAGTAAAGTAATGCTCAAAATTCTCCAAGCCAGGCTTCACCAATACGTGAACCGTGAACTTCCAGATGTTCAAACTGGTTTTAGAAAAGGCAGAGGAACCAGAGATCAAATTGCCAACGTCTTCTGGATCATCGAAAAAGCAAGAGAGTTCCAGAAAAACATCTATTTTTGCTTTACTGACTATGCCAAAGCCTTTGACTGTGTGGATGACAATAAACTGTGGAAAATTCTGAAAGAGATGGGAATACCAGACCACCTGATCTGCCT